>JAGFNK010000299.1:0-64584 GCA_025769875.1 Russula earlei | reverse complement strand
GGTAATGGATATCAATTCCATATGGTCCATTCATTTAATTTCCAGTATTCTTGTACTGGTCGCAACTGTCAAGACTCACTGTTGAACTATCCAGTTCAAGAGCAAGGGGTAAGCTCAAAGATGAGTTGATAGATGTCCAAGATGGCGTGGGCAAGAAGGTAGAGTCCACAGCAGTAGCAAATACCAGAGAGGTAATAGTCACTGGTAGAGTCGAGCAGGTACGCAGGGAAGAGGCCAGAATGGTCACAAGGGGATGGTCCTTAAAGGAGTATCCCAGGAATGGAGAGTGTCGTAAACAAATGGACAGTCTGAGGACTGTCCACTACTTTATTGAGCACTTATATAATACAAGAGGACTGCTAAATAGGGGACAAGTTGTAACCTTGTTATCAAGCACAATAGAGTGATGAGTAAGAAGTCGGAGTGCGCTTACTGAGCATGCTCAGTCATGCTCAGTAAGCTGCTGAGTAAGAAGGCTTCTCTTGATGAGTAAGAGCCTTCACTGTCCACATGTTCACTGCTTTAGTACACGTGCAAACACCTGATTCATTTTCTGTTGGTTAGTTTAGGGCCGGTCCTTTGAGGACTTGTAGTCTGGTTCAGAGAATAGTGTTATCCTATAAGGCCCCTTGTATAGTTCTATTAGGGCCCTTAGAGTCGACCCTAATGCTTCTATTAAGGTCCTTAGTATTGCCTTATAGTTCGTTCTATAGTTATTAGAGTTAGTCTAATAACGCGTTGCAGGGGTCTTTGATACTGTGTTAGTGCCTATTATAGGGCATCTAGTGTTGTCCTAAAGGGTCCTTAGGGAGGTCTTAGTACTGGTCCTTTATTGCTAAAAGGGTTGTCCTTAAGTGGGGCTTGCTGTATGTCGATTGTGCCAAGAATCGCTTACGCGACAATGCGTGCGCAATATTGTGGACACCTCTACCTCACCCCTTTTGCTTGTGTGAACAGGGTGACACCATAGAGGCTGGGTTTCCTCTCATAAAGAAGGGTCCTTCAAGGGCCCTCTCTGGAGAATGGTTCATGACATTCATCCCCTCTTTATGACCTAGTTGCTCCTGCAACTATGTTATTAGGCTTGGGCATTGTTGGGTACTGCCAATGAAAGGCCTTTACAGCCTCTTTGGCTTTGACTAGGTTGGATGCGGGCTCCCAAGTGTTTCTCTGCTGCGGGGTACCCTTTCCATTGTATTAGGTATTGAATGCCTCTATGGTTAGGGGAATGTCTGGACGTGAGGACTTTGTCCACTTCATATTGTTCCCTCCCCTTCCACTATAGTAGGGGGGGGTTGTTTGAAGTTAGGACCGTGGGCAGTGGTATCTTTGTATGGTTTGATCAGGGAGTTATGGAAGACTGGGTGCATCCTCCATGTCTTTGGTAGTTCTAGGCATACGTTGACTGGGTATGAGGTGACAACCTTAAAGGGTCCATATCGTCGAGGGGCTATCTTGGCTTTGGGTGTGTTGTCTTCAGATTAGTGGCTTCCAGCCAGACTAAGTCTCCTGTCTTAAACTGGTACTTGGGGAAATGGGAGCTGGGCTGTCCCATCAGTGCGGTGGCATACCAAAGGGAGGCTGCGACCTCCTCTCTAAGTAAATCTAGTTGTTGCAGGCGTTCCAAGACGGAAGGGAACTTGGTGTTGAAACTAAGAGGGGGGGCAAATGTTGGATTGAAGCCATACCATATTTCAAAGGGGTGTTTGAACCGGAACCCAAATGGATCAAAGAAGGCGTAGACCTTCATACAAGGTTCAAGATCCGCTCATAGATGTTACATGTTAGACAGAACGTTAGTATATGCGCTTATGGCAATAGGGTTACGCATACTACGCTATCTATCACAAGATGCAGCCTTATGCTGCGTCTAGAACGTTTCCACATCATGCGTCACTTAATGCGCGATATAGTGGACACCTGTAGTCACCTCTTTTGGACTTAGGAACAGCCCTGGGTCATAGAGGTATAAATACCATACTTGTAGACAAGTATACTCATTGCTCAACACCCCAATATCACTTGAGCATTAGCACAACCTCTAAGGTGGGTTGCTTGGCCTGTTAGCTGTGCTCTATGCTGCGCAACAAGGGGGCTTTGTGGGTCGTGCTATGGGTGCATGCATTATGGGAAAACTCCATGAATGGGACTAGTTTGGCCCAATTATCCTGTTGGTGGTTACAGAAGATTCTCAGATACTGTTCCAGTTCTTGGTTGACTTTTTCTGTTTCCCCATCTGACTGGGGGTGGTATGCTGTGCTAAGGGAAGACTTAACGTTTAGTTTTCTCCATAGTTCTTGGGTAACTTTAGCTGCAAACTGGGGACTTTGGTCAGAGATGATTTGGGTTGGCAACCCTACTCATCTCCACACATTGTTCATGATTAGGGAGGCAGTATCTTCTGCGGTGATGGTCCTTATGACATGGGGAGATGATGGCAGCTTTACTGAAGTGGTCCACAACTACTAGTAGGCTGTCATACCCTTGAGAGAGGGGTAGGTCGACAATGAAGTCCATGGTGACGCTGTCCCATATCTTGCCCACTGGGGTGATAGGGACTAGGGGTATGGTCATTGTTGGGCGGTTCTTTGTGCTTTGACATATAGCACAACCATCCACATAGCTCTTGACAAATGTTAGCATTCCTGGCCACCAATAGTTACAGCTTATTAGTTTGTAGGTCTTCCATTGACCCAGGTGGCCAGTGGCTAAGGAATCGTGGTGTACTTTGAGGACCGTATGCCTTAGTGTATCTGACCTTGGGACCTAGACTTTTCCTTTGAAAAGAATCAGTCCATCTTCTAAGTTTCAGTCCTGCAAGCCTTTTGTAAGGCGATGGGGTCCATTCTTTAGGATGGTTTCTAAGGCTGCTTTGACCTCCGGGTCATAGTCTTTGCTGGAACATAATTGTTTTCTTAGTTCAAAGTCTCCTATAGGTTCCATCGTGGATGATCGGGTTGCTCTAATTTTAAAAAATTGTTGGTCCAGCAGGACCTTTGCATCATTTTCATGCATCCCCTCTTTATAGTCTGGCCACCTGGACAGACCATCTGCCTTGTTTTGGGTCCCGGGGTGGTGTAAAATGTGGAAATTGAATGCGCTGAGTAGCAAAGCCCATCGAGCTTGTCGTCAGGTGAGCTTTTGTTTCATCATGAAGTATGTGAGGTTGTTGTGGTCTGTCCACAATTCTACTGGGTGTTTAGCTCCTTCTAAGTAATGCCGGAAGTGCCAAAGGGAGGATACTATGGCTAGAGGTTCTTTGTCATAGATCATATAGTTCCTCTGAGCAGGATCCAGTGACTTGGAAAAGTATGCAACTGGGTGGTACCGGTTTAGTTCATCTGGTTGTTCTAGGATAGAGCTGACTGCAAAGTCGCTTGCATCACAGATCAAGCGGAACGGTCAGGAGTGGTCTGGTAGTGCTAAGACTGGTGCTTTCATAAATGCTTCAATGAGGGTGCGGAAGGCTTTTTCTTCCTTGGGTCCCCAATGAAATGGGTGATCCTTCTTAGTTAAATTGAACAATGGTCGGGCCAGATGGGAATACTGGTGTATAAACCATCTGTAGAAGTTACAAAAGCCTAAGAAGGCTTGAACTTTGGTGATATTAGTAGGAGTTGGCCACTGTGTTATGCCCACTAGCTTATCCGAGTCCATTGATATGTGTCCTTGGGAAATGTGTATGCCTAGATAGCTGATGGATGTTTGACAGAAAGCGCATTTTTCTGGCTTAAGGTATAAGTCATGTTCCTGTAGGAGTTTAAGGACTTTATGTGTCCATTGATCTAAGTCATGAATGGTGTTTGCAAGGATTAGTATATCATCTAGATATACCACAACGTGTCCTGTTTGTTAAGGCTCCAAAGTGCCTTAAATAAGATCAATGGTCGCGTCTATAAACGCGTCCTACCAATGCAGATATGCTTGAGTCAAGCAAGCAATACTCGTGGAGGGGAAGGAGTGTTAGATCCTTCTAGAGTATGACAACAAGATGAGAGGGGCTCTGCAGACGGGGTAGGAGTCAACTGTTTGGGATTGGCAAACTAAGTCGAGCTTAGGGCTCAACTGTTACGACTGGGGGCTTTATATAGCCTTACAGGGATAAGGTTTGTACTACTGTAGTACTAGTCGGTGCTATAGAAGCAAAACATGGCTCATAGAAGCGAGGTTGCTTCTATGTAAACGATCTCGGTGCTGGAAGCATTAAGTGCTTCCCCAATCAAGGAATCGACGTACGTGGCGGTACAGGAACATCTGGGACAGAAGCAATGCTACTCATTGCTTCTTCAGTACATCTTCTGAAAGATACGATCAACGCGCTCCGAATGTGATATCAAGGAACATAAACGATCAAGATCTGACGCACGCATAATGCAAACGGTGCAGTCCATAGTTCAGGTGTTCCGGCATCTTCCGGACCCCAAACCACTCGGTAACATTACCCCTCCTTCAGATTGGTGGTCCCACACACCAACGATTCTAAAATCGAGTGGTGGGGTCAACGCCATCATCATCAAGGGGAGGAGGTGATGTGGTGAAGGTGTATCGGCCTTCTTCTGCTGCCTCATAGGCAGCCAATGCTGAGGCCACTATCGCCTCTGACTCCTCAGCAGTGGCTGCAGGAGACATGATCTGTGGGAGTCTGTCAGAGTCCCTAGGTAACCTCCGGACTGGAGGTGTGTCTGAGCGAAGAGGAGTCGTAGTGAAAGGTTCTTGAAAGGTCCTGGACCCTTCTCCTTTCGCTACCTGCAAAATGCGTGGGTTAGCAGTGTCCTCCCTCTCCTGGTCGGACTTCCTCTTCCTGCTCGGGTGTGCCTGTTCCCATCCTCGGTGGAAAGGGCATGATCTGATTGGTGTATAGGAACGATGATAGGGAGGTACTAGGCAATGTGAGGCAGCGTCTGCTGCCAGTTGGTCGTGGCAATACTGGTGGGGCAGTGGACAGTACTTGTTAAAATGTCCTACCTCGCCACAATACTTGCATCGGTTCCTTTTCCTCCTCCCTTCTATCATGTTCAGCTGCTGAGGCTCCGGAATGAAGTCAGCCGTTGCAGTAGACGCTTCCCCACTGCTGCTATAGGAATGGTAATAGATAGAGCTTTGGGGGGAAGGGTTTGGTGACGCTTCCGATCCTGCTCCTCCTCGAAGGCGCATACCGGACATGGTTTGGAGGACGTTCATCTCCTCTTCTGAATACCCTTGCACCGTCGTAGGTGTGGGGCTGGCTGGTACTGGTTCTGGGTCAGAGGTAGCATACCCCTGAGCGATGTCTGCCAAAGGCAGCTGAGGGACGAAGACGGGTAGAGGGGGAGTGGGCTGCCCAGCCCGATAGTTGGTGAGGAGTTCTTCAGCCCAGACACCTGGAGGGGTTTCTCCCTGGCTACAGCCTGCTTCAATGAACTCCCAACAACGTGAGCGTACTTTGGCTGCCGCCATTCTCTCCTTGGCTTCAGCCCTGTCTCTCTCTACTCCTCGCTTCTCAGCTAGGTACTTGCTGAGCTTGTAGCGCAGCTGCTTCTCCTCTTCTTCAAGCACCTTATAGTTAGCTTCCAGTGTCTCTTGTAGGGTGTAGAGATGGTCCAAGCGGTAGAGTTCTGCCTGCAGCCCATAGTCGCCTAGCAGGTAGAGGGTCTGTCTCCAGCGCCCTTCGAACTGCCTCTCTGTGTCGAAGCAGTCTAAGTCATGTTCGTCTTGGCCATAGTTATAGAGGTTATAGCAAGGGGTGGCCTGGAGGATCTCGCCATAGTCTGCATGGCCTTCTCCATTCTTCCCCCTCACTCTCGGCTCTCCCAAGGCAACGTCATAGGCCACATACCTGGCCGGTTTGTTGCCCCAAGTCATGCCATCAGGGATGTCAATCCCTGTGTGGTGTCTGTCAGCGTCCCATCGTACCCAAGGCTCTCCAGGGTGGGCATCCTGGGCAAGAGTGCTGGTGGGGGACGTCACATCCCAATCCCCAGGCTGAACGTCGACTTGGTCAGCAGGGGGTCCAAATTCGAGAGGACGCATATCTGCTTCTCCTTCTCCAGTGTTATGTTCATCCATTCCTTGGAAGAAGGCAAGAAGGGAAGCATCGGGAGTGGTGATTTCAAGTGGCCCCTCTACACCAGAGAGGTCGGACTGGGGAACGATTTCATTAGTGGGAGTTTGGGACATTTGTGAGCGACGATATGGGGATGAGGAAGTAGAGGGCATCTTTCGCTGGACTTTTATAACCCGTATGGCCGTGGGGTTCTTTCTGTGATATTCCTCTATTAGTCTAGACGCTTTGATGTTCTCTACTGGCTCCCAAGAGTCATGGGCTTCGGAGTACCCTTCCCACCGGACTTGATACTCCAGCTGTTTCCTCCTTCCAGTTCGTCTTGAACCTAAAATCGTTGCTACTTCATATTCCTCTTCTCCTTCCACCAATTCTGCTTCTGGATTGGTGTAGTTGGCCCCATGCTCCTCGGTTTCCTTGTAAGGTGTCAATAAGGAGGCATGAAACGCGTTATGGATCCTCCAGCGGCTAGGGAGATCCAATCTGTATGTCACCGGGCTAATCACCTCCGTGATTTCAAAGGGCCCATATCGTTTTGGGCGTAGTTTCACTGTAGGATGTGTCGTTTTTAGGTTGGTGCTGTCGAGCCATACCCTTTCTCCTTTCTGATAAGGTTGGAAACTACTTCTTCGCTTCCACATTAGGGAAGCGATCTTCATCGCTTCTTGTGCCTGTGATCTCGCTTCCTGGATCCGGACTTTCCAATTGTCTATTCTTGGTATCTTGCTTTCCCGATTTGGTTGGTGTGCTTTGGGCGTAAAACCCATCCATAAGAAGAAAGGGGATTGTCTGGTTGTCTCTGAAACGTTAGAATTCATCGTGTATTGCACCAGAGGCAGCCAATCCACCCAGTCAGTCTTGTTGGTGGTTGCAAAAGATTCTTAGCGATGTTTCCATCGTCTGATTCGTTCTTTCTGATTGTCCATCTGTCTGAGGATGGTAGGCAGTGCTGATATTCTGTTTGATATGCAGCTGGTCGCAAAGTTCCCTAATGAACTTGGAACTTATTAGTTTATCTCGATCGGATATGATCTTGCTTGGTACTCCCACAAATGGGAATATTCTGTCCTTATAGAGCTGTGCTAGCTCTTCTGCGTCCATTTCTTCTTTGCAAGGAAGCAAGATGACGCCTTTAGTACAATCGTGGTCAGTGACAGTCAATATACTGTCATATCCTTTCGACTTCGGCAATTTGACCACAAAGTCCATGCTGACAGTCGAGAAGGGAGTAGCCCCTTCTTCTGGTGGAATGGGATACAAGGGAGGTCGATTTGGATGAGTGTTTGACTTGTTACTTTGGCAAATTGCGCATCCTTCCACATATCGATCGACAAAGCGTCTTATGGTGGGCCACCAGTAGTATCGCATCATTCCCAGTAATGTTTTAGCTTTTCCTGGGTGTCCTGCTGTGGGACTGTCATGATACTGTTCCAGTAAGGTCCTGTGGGTTCCTTCGTCGCCTGTAACCACCAAGGCTTCATTCTTCCACCATAAGTTATGTCGCTTCTCCAGTCGGTGTCTCTGTACCCAATCAAGTAACTTTAATCGGTGTCTTTCTTCCCCTTGTTGGTTCTTTATCCGTTCTTCCAATGCAGTAGTGTGCATTACTCGAATAAAAAGATGGTCAGGTAGCGCGACCACTTCTTCTTTATCCCCTTGTCCATCGTCAAGGTCAGGTCTCCTTGACAGGGCATCTGCTTTATTCCTTGCCCCTGCCTGATGTTTCAATTCTAAGTCGAAGTCTGCCAAGAAGGTAATGTATCTTGCCACTCGACCATTTATTCGCTGAGGGTGTCGGTAATGCAACAGGTTCGCATGGTCTGTATAAACCACCACCTTATGCTTTGCTCCCATGAGTAGGTGTCGCCAGTGTTTCAAGGCTCGCACCATGGCTAAGAACTCTTTGTCCCATATGTCGTAGTTCTTCTCTGCTTGTTTCAAGGCTGCTGAGAAGTAGCCTATTGGCCTCCTCTTCCCTTGTTCGTCCTTCTGGAATAATACTGCTCCAATGGCATAATTGGACGCGTCTACTTCCAGTTCAAAGGGTCGCTCCTCATCAGGATGGAGCAGGACTAGGGTCAGAAGATACTATCTGGATAAGTCGTTCCAAAGCATCTTTGCATTCTTGGGTCCATTCAAATGGCACCCCTTTCTTTGTCAAGGCAATAATGGGTCGAGCAATCTGACTGAATCCTCGAATGAAAGCCCTATTGTAACTGAGGACTCCCATGACTTTGCGCACTTCGTGTACGTCCTTGATTTCCCGAGGCCAGTCCGTGATTCCTCGGACTTTGGAGGCCTCAATCTTCATCTTCCCTTCGTCTATGTCCCATCCTAGCATGGTTAGTTTTCGCACCATGAACTGGCACTTCTGGGGTTTCAGGAAGTATGACTTCTTCTGCATCAGCGTGAGTAGTTCGTTGACACATTGCTCATGGATTTCTAATTGTTCAGGACTGTCCCCCGTGGCAATTCCAAAGTCATCCAGATAGTTGACCGTGTATTCTGCCCATCGGTCCAGCCAGTCACCGAAGTCTCTTCTCATCAGCCTAGTAAAGAAGGCTGGTGCGTTCTTGAGCCCAAAATACATGACGTTGGGCAGGTAGGTTCCATATGGCATCTTGAAGGCTGCCTTCCAGCGATCTCCTTCTGCCAGTCGCACATTATTGTATCCCCATCGTATGTCGAATTTGGAGAAGACCTTTTTCCCTCGGAGTCTTTCCACCTCTTGTTCCAGATGTGGTAAAGGTTCATTGTCTCGTCTAGTCCACTGATTTAGTCGTCGATAGTCTACAATGATCCTCTTCTCCTTGCTGTCCTTCTTGCCAATGAAGAACACCGGAGATGTGTAGCTGGATGGACCTGGAGTGATGTATCGCTTCTCTACTTCATCAGCTAGGAATTTCTTGAGGTATTCTCGCTCATCTCGTGTAAGGGGGTACACTTTGCAGTTTAGTTCCTTTGGTGCGTCAGGTAACAGCTCTATCTGCATGTCTGGTTCCCTTGGTGGTGGGAACCTCTGGGACTTCTCTTCTGAGAAGACATCGGCAAAGCGGTGGAATTGCTTTGGAACATTGGCAAGGGGATCCTCTCCTTCCTGTGGTTTAATCGACTGCTGAGCCCACTTCTGAGCAATAGTCGTCTTTTGTAGGTAAATGGCTTCCCCTTTCTTCAATTGTCGGTTTTCATCTCTTGCTCGCTTTTGGAGTTTTGCGACATAGAGATCCAGGTACTTGTATCGAGCAGTCTCAATCTGTACCGTTCCTTCCATCAGCTGTCCTTTCTTCCAGTTGATGGTGGGGTCAAATTCATATAGGAAGGGATATCCCAGGATGACCCGATCCGTTCCTAAATCTGTGAGATAGAACCTTTGCAAGCTCTCCTTCTCCTTGTATCGGACGCGAAGCCAGCAGTAATGGGTGAGTTCCCCTTGCTTATTCTGGGTTCCGTCGACGTTTCGTACTACCATGGGTTCATGTAGTTCTTGTTTCCCAATCTTCAGTCTTTTCCAAGCTGAGTGATCGATGAAGTTCTCTGTTGCTCCACTGTCTAGTAGAGCAGATTCCTCGGCCGTTGTGTGTGCAGTGACGAAAGTGAACGGAATATTCATAGCATTCAGTCTTCTAATGTACACTTGCAACACACTATTCTTCCTAAGCCAGGCCGTCGACTTAGGTGTTCCTAAAAACCCTGTTCCATCAGTTCTTCCAACAAGTCCTCCTTTTGTTTGGTGGACATCTTCTTTATGGACGCCGAGGAGGAGCTCTTGTTATAGGTAGGAGGAGGAGATGTAGATCGCCCGGAGACAGTGCTTTCATTTCCACTATCCCCTGAGTCGTCCTCCTTCTCTGTTTCCAGAGCTCGAGCTTTCCCTTTGTCCCTTGGGTTACTTGATTTCTTCTTGACTCTGTCCTTGTCTGGACAGTTCCGACTGATATGTCCTGCTTTCTTGCAGATGAAGCATTTCCCTTCTGCTAGCAGTTTCTTCTTTTCCTCTGTCAGAGGAGGACGTCGCTTGGTCCTTGCTGCATCAGTGGATACTGAGTCCACTTCCATTGCATTCGGATCTCTTTGGTTTCGCCTTTTCCCAACCTGTAGGGATTTCATGCGATTTTCCCTGGTGGTCAACGATCCACCTCCAGATCCAATATTGGCTTTCATGAGCTGGTCTCTGGCCTGTTCTTCCCTGGCAGCATTGATCCATGCTCGTAGATCATTGATGGCAGGTATATCTCTGACTGGTCGATTGTAGATTCGTCGCACCAGCCAGGTGATTAGTCCAGCCTTGTAGGCTTCTACTGCTCCTGGTGAATTCTGGTCCCATCCTGCTTTACTGAGCAGAACAAGGAACTTGCTGGTATAGTCATCCAGCGATGCTGCTTTAGACATGGACAGTTGTTGTAGCTCCATGAAAGCGTCTTCAGGCTCTGTGGTGTCTTTGAATTCTCTGAAGAAGTCATCCACAAATTCGGTCCAAAAGAGCATGTCAGTTGGATCTAGCTGCACTGGTGCATAGGGAGACGGCGGGTCCCCATTTCTTTTTGCTTCTACCAGGTTCGTTTGATTGACCACCCATTCATGCACTTTCTCTCCTTTGATGTAGGTGAGAGCTAGGGCTACTCGTTTCATTGGAATAGTCATGGTCGGGTTGTCGCTGTTGAGCAGATTCCATAGATTGAAATCCTGGACAAAGTACTTCGTCTTTTTCCTGTCTCCTTTGAAGACTTCAGGAGGGTCTCCTTTTAGAGATCCAGTTGCCCCCATGGGGGCCTGGTGCCGGCTGAGGTGCCAGATTCGCCCCTGGTCCTACAGGAGGTGCTGCTGGTGGTCCCCCTGCTGGAGGGCCTCCTCCAGGTGGGCCTCCTCCTGGTACTGGTGGACCTCCGGGTCCGAAGGGGACTCCTCCACCTCCAGGTGGTCCTCCTGCTCCAGGTGGACCTCCTCCAGGGTTTACTACGATGGTGGGCCCTGCTCTTCCACCTGCTGTCTGGGTGGCAATGGTGGCTGTCTGCGTTGCTGCAATGGTAGCCATTTCGACTGATTCTTCTGGTTCTTCAACGATTGTTGGTTCAATGGGCGAGACGTGTACTGTCTGCTCTAGTCTTTCAGCTAGCTCCAATACTTCTGGTGCTTCTGCTTTCTGATCTGTAGTCGGAGGGTCCGACTGTTCTGTTTCTCCACTTGATGACTTTTGTATCAATGGAGCTGGGTCGTCTACTACTGGGTTTCTGGGTTCCCAATGAGTAGTATAAGGATCTGTCCTGGTTCCTAAACCTAAGACCTTATATTCGTCGATGTCTTCGTCCTCTCCTGCGTAGGGACGTCCTTTGTGGTAATCAATAAAGTACCACTGGTCGTTGATGTATTCACAAGGAAGGTAGCTTCCTTTGTATCGGACCTCGTATCTGTTAGGCCCTTCCTGGTCTGCCCAACACCAGATGGCAGTTCCTTTGATTCCTGAGGGTAGATCGTCCCTCTCTCTAGCTTTGAACCAACCAAATTTGGTTCCTTGCTTTGATTTCTGGTTGAACTTTACGCGTATGCTATGTTCTCCTTCGATTTCCAGTTTGTCCACTCGCCACTGCCTTTCCTAGGGAGTCGGGACTTGTCTGCCCTCTTACCACTGTCTATGCCAATGACAGTAGGGGTCTTTACAGAAGTATGCGTGTGTCCAACCGTGCTGCTCGTCGAGAGTCACGTAGTACACCTTCTTCTTGTCGTGGAGAGGTCTGTATAGATTCTCCCCCTTGACTACTTCAGCGTAGGTTGCTGACCGTATGATGACTAGATCCTAGTCTTTAGGCTTCCTGCCTATTTCTGGTTCGCTTTCACAGCGATGTCTGTGATAGAAGCTCGACTTATGTTAAGGCTCCAAAGTGCCTTAAATAAGATCAATGGTCGCGTCTATAAACGCGTCCTACCTATGCAGATATGCTTGAGTCAAGCAAGCAATACTCGTGGAGGGGAAGGAGTGTTAGATCCTTCTAGAGTATGACAACAAGATGAGAGGGGCTCTGCAGACGGGGTAGGAGTCAACTGTTTGGGATTGGCAAACTAAGTCGAGCTTAGGGCTCAACTGTTACGACTGGGGGCTTTATATAGCCTTACAGGGATAAGGTTTGTACTACTGTAGTACTAGTCGGTGCTATAGAAGCAAAACATGGCTCATAGAAGCGAGGTTGCTTCTATGTAAACGATCTCGGTGCTGGAAGCATTAAGTGCTTCCCCAATCAAGGAATCGACGTACGTGGCGGTACAGGAACATCTGGGACAGAAGCAATGCTACTCATTGCTTCTTCAGTACATCTTCTGAAAGATACGATCAACGCGCTCCGAATGTGATATCAAGGAACATAAACGATCAAGATCTGACGCACGCATAATGCAAACGGTGCAGTCCATAGTTCAGGTGTTCCGGCATCTTCCGGACCCCAAACCACTCGGTAACAGGGGGCTTGTGAGAGCTCCAAGAATCTTTTTAAAATACCTAACTGCCTGTCAGGAGATGCATGAAGAAACCCAAGTGATACATACTTTGAAATGGTGCAGGGTGACTGCTGAAAATGCTCTCTGACATGCATTGATGACAGCCCTGTAACAGTGGTGTAAGGTATGTGATCCACTGGCCACAGAATCACATGTGGGAATGTGACATGACACATCCCTTTCATCCATCTCACTCCCCCTTGTCCCATGCTACCACCTTGCATCCATTGTCAAGATCTTGACTGCAATGCCAAGCCCTTGCCACTGACCACATGGACATGCTTGCAAGACATGATTGCATTGCAAGCTGTTCACCACCACCTTGACTGCCTTGCCTGGCCTCAAACTCCCTTTCATCCTCAAACTCCTTTCACCATCTCTTTTCCTTTCATTATATGCTTCCCTTTAGCACTTTTCTCCTGTACATAAAAACCCTAGTTACCTTCTTGACTAAAAAAAAAAAACAATCTCTCTTGTCCACTCTTCCATCTATCTGCCTGAACAAAGAACCTCAGACAACCATGCACATACTAACTTGCTCCTCTTTCCTCCTCCTCTCCTCTCTCTTTCCTTGGGACCAGTCAGCCCCACACTTACTCACTCAAGTGTCCCCCATACACTTCAGTGGTATAGAGGAAGATGGCGATTTGTTCTTCAATTAGGACATGATGTGATGAGGCAACACCAAGGTTTTGGATGGTCTGCTGGAGGGTGTCAAAGACATGTGTATGTACTCCAAGCTCATTCCAAATGTGCTCTGGATGGCCAGTGAGTAGTTCACAAACCCACACAGCCCCATTTAATGCTGATGTGTGATATGGAATACAATGAGGACAGATGGCTTTGATGAGTTGTATATATGCTTCACAGCAAAGCAAGACAAGAGTTGACATACACAAGATGACCACAAGCCATTGGTGTTGCTTTTGCTTCTTTACCAGTCATTGATTGGGAATTGGGGGGGAAATGATGGGATGGACAATGCAATGCTTTGAAAGCATTTTTTTTCCACCAAGTAGACTGAGTCAGCAAAGACCACTGGACATGGGGGCAGTTTTCTTCTCAGTCTGCCCATGACTGCTTGTGATACCATCAATGACAAATTGATTTTTACATACACATGACACATGACAACATGACATTTGAAATCACAATTTGGTTTGCGCTAACATATTACATATGGTACAGTCCTGAACAAAGCCAAGTACCAACTCTGAGTCAACTTCAAGTATGTGGACATCTAACTTCACACATGCATGCAATCATGATAAGTGAATTCGCAAATCTGGTGGGACAAAAGCTCATAATTATTATAAAAAAAACTCATATTAGTCAATCAAGTTATCATGTCCTTTCATCAGGCCTGTGACTTCTGTCACCCCCGAAAAACCCTGAAATCCAAGTTCAAGTTCAAGATTCAAGAATTCTTGGTTGGTAAATGGGGCCTTATAATTTACAATTTTTGCAACATAATGTAGGTTCTAAAATCTTGTCAATACTATTTACTTATTTCATCATTTTGTTACAGGAATCTATTGTAACAAAATCTTAAATGAAATTTCACAAATTGTCTGCTACAAATTTGTATCAAAATAATGAATTTTGTTATTCAAAATGTTACAGTATTGTCATTCACATAAGTTGATTTCCCAGCCAGTGTCATCCCAAGAAAACCCCTCAACATCTGGCTCCTCATCAGCATTGTAGCATGCCACCACAGGCACAGGGAGTTCATGTTGCTATGATCCAAGGGCAGGTGTGAGGAGAGTGGGGCAGTGAGCAAGGCTATATTCAAGGTGTGAGGCTGAAACTTGTTGACTGGATTCCTTTTGGGATTAATTCATTCCATTCAAGATGGTAGCTACTGTAGCAAAAGTAGGGAGATCAAGTAATCAAAGGGACACAAGATGCAAGATGAGATGATGCAAGATAAGTATGACATTGTAATGGAAGGAGAACATGCATAATTACCCCAAATGATCCAAGCTGGGGCTTGATGCCTAATAAGGAATCAGGTGACCCTATCCAACATGGACTGACAGAATGGTGAAAAACTGACTCTGTTACAACATTTTCCTTTTATGTTTACTTCTTACCTTTTGCTATGGACTGCTTTCCCTCATATGTCCCTTTACTTACTGGTCTCATGATCTCTTATGTCTTGTGATCCCTTCTGTGTTATCATGTGATCCATATGTGTCCAGGTAACACTGGATTGCTGTTACTTTCCCTTTGTTTGGTTCTCTTTTCATTTATATCTGCTTCTTAGTTTTGACTGTACTATGCTGCACACTTACTGTACAGCACAGTTACTTGGTTCTGACTCATTTGTGGCCTCATTTTCATGACTCCTACTTATTATGACTCCTACTATACTAGTAGCACAGTCAAAGTGCAGCTATTGCTGTGCTTCTCCTGTATATATAAAGCTCAGTGCTTTGAGACCAAAGCCCTAAGCTTGGTCTCTTGTAGAATCCAACCTACTCTTGTCCAACATATTTGCCTGCAACCCCACTTCACTCCTAATCCTCAAACCACATCCACCTCTCCATTTCATCAACTCTTCACACACACTGTCTACCATCTACTCTACCTATCCCTTCCTCCCCTAAGAGTCTCTCTTCACTCTAATGAGAAGAGCTCTCCTCCTTTAAGACCTACCTTCCTCTACTCTCTCTACACATGTTCAAGGTCTCTGACAGACTTGAACACATATAGCTAGTGGAACAGGCCCTAGTCTATCTTATTACAACTTACCCTAGCTTCTCAACAGACCAAGTCATACTAGGAAGGGTCTATTGGCCATAACCTGTTTAGCATAAAACACTTTGATGGCTGCAGGGATCCTTATTCTTTACAACAGGAATTGGCCCATTCTTTGAACACATTGCTATTGTCCAACTTGCTTCAGGCTTGAGAACTGATATAGCTAGTTACCGTGACAGACTCTCCAAGGCATCTGTTGATTAACAGCTCAGTACCTACTTCAATAACTTACCTACATCATCTGAGTGGAATTAGTTTTGATTACTGCGATGTCACATGAATTTAAGTTGAACTTGGTATGATTTGGCACATCCAAGTTGACTGTGTTCAATGTCAGCAAAGATGGCACTCTCTGCACTTGTCATATTTTTTTCTTTCACTTTTCTCACTTTTCTCACTTTTACTTTTCACAGTGCTAACTTTGTCTTTCAGGTCTAAGTCATGCAGTGCACATGTATGGGGCCATTCGCATGTCCACGAAGGGCCATTCTCCCTGCTTCCAAATCCCTTGCATATCCCTGTCCAGTGATGATGGTTTTGTTTGGCACCACACCCAGTGAGCTTCCTTTTCCTTTTTCTGGTTTCTTTTGTTTATTTAGCTAGGGCATGCAACCTGTTTCTTTCCCCTGCCCCAGAGACCATGCCAGATCTGCACCATTGACAAGCAGCGGTTTCATGCAGACCACCCAGACTGCATGTTTGTCCCATATAACTTCTCTTCTCTCTCCCTCTGTCTTCATCTCCCCCTCCCCAGTTCCCACAGGACCAACAACCCTGTCTCAATCCACAAACTCTTCAAATGGGTTCTGTCTGTGACACACAAGTTCCTTCAAATATCACTGGCCTGTTTTTCTGTGTGTGCATGTGCATTTTCCTTTCATTTTCCCCTTTCTTTCCTCTTTTTTTTTTTTCTGTTTCCATTGGGGTTTTTCTAATCCACTCTATATTCAATTACCTGATAGCATGCAACACAATTTTCATGCATTAAGCTCTGCATTGCATTGTTGTTCATTTATTTCATTTTCATTGCCTTCTCTCCCTTGTGTGCGATTTTGCATGTTGCAGTGCCCAGGTGCATTTTTCCTCTTTGTGTTTATGAGCTCTCTCTTATACCCTGCCCTCTCCTCAAGTGCAACAAGCTCCCTCCAGACATGATCATACAATCCTCACACTTGATACCCAGATGACAAGAGGGGCATGTTTCCTGCATTAAACTGTGTCCATGTGTGTGCTTTTTTTTCATTCATTTTCATGTGAGTTCTCACTCAGATGTCATTGTGAGACCAGGGACACAAACACTTGTTCCAGCATGGGTGGCAACTCTAGGCCAAGACCATGAGAACAACAACACCCAATCTCCATGAAGTTTTTGTTGCGCACTGTTCTTTTTTTTCTTCATCTTGCTTCACTCACAATTTCTAACTTCTCACAGTGACAGCCTGGCCAGGACCACAGCAATGATACTGCCATCAAGCTGGGCCTCAAGTGACAAGTCACTTGAATGCTCCTGCAATCAGGGATTTTTGCACTTAACCAGCATGCATTTTCATTTTCATTTTCATGCATTCTTTCATTCTCTTTTCCCTCTTCCTTCCCTCAGTGCAACAGCCCATCATCCCATTTCACAAGCCTCTCTTCAAGGTGACATGGATTGGCCTGGATGTGGTGATGATGCTGCCCCCTCCCCTCCTGCCCCACCTTCTGCCATGCACAACATGTGTGTGTTTCCCTTTGTTGTTCCCCTAGGTTTTCTGTCTTTTTTCTACTTTTGTTTTCATCTCAAGCAGTGGTGGCAACAACAATGTCACTGTCACAGTGGCAACCACAATGCTGTGGCCATGACCATGACTGTGACCATGGAATGGCACAAGCAGCCCACCATGAGTTTCCTATGCACACTCATTCTCATGTGTTGACCAGGTGGACAGTGGTAGGGGTGTGGTGATGGTTGATGGAATGGCAGTGGAGGTGATGGTGACTCTTGTAGGAGCAGGGATTTTTGCTATGGGCTATCAGATGGAACCAGGGGATAGAAGAAGCATGGGTAGCATTGTCATCACATTGCATTGGATAACATCAAATTTTTCTGACCCAAATAGGTGTGAAATGGTCATACATCAATAGTCAGATAGCATCAGATAACAATGATATTTGTGCAACTGGTTGGCTTGGTGTGACATTATCCAATTACATTTGGGCTGGCCTCATCACATCAATCTACATCACCTGGCATCTTGATGGCCTGGGCTTTTCAACAAAGCCAATCACCATCATGAAGCCATCACTTTGGCCCGGCCTATTTCGGCCCGGCTTGGCCCGGCTCACGGCCTGAGGCCGGGCCGGGCACATTATCACCACTAGTGTTCCGTAGGAGCGAAGTCCGCTGCAGCTCCGCCCTATCATTGTAGCCCCAACGGGGGTCCCCCCTGTCGGAGATGAATCTGCTCTTCTGGATGGAGTAAATTGAAGGGATTGCACACCTAACAGAGATCGAAGGAAGTGGAGCGACATTAGTTGGCATGCTCTGATCGTGGCCGGCCTGAGTGTTACTGTGACCGTCGTTGGCCTGAGTGTTCCTGTGATCGTCGTTGGGTTTAGTGCTGACTCAGCGAATACCACCTACCTGAGGAGCTCATCCCGCTGCCGCTCCGCCCTCTCATTGTGGCCCCAACGGGGGTCCCCCCTGTTTGGAGACGAATCTGTTCTTCTGGACGGAGTAAATTGAAGGGATTGCACACCTGTTAGAGCTCGAAGGAAGCGAGAAGGATGGAGCGACGCCAACGGCGAGGCAGACAAAGGCAAGAACGGCGGAAATATGCATCGTTATTATTATGAGTGGGATCGTCGTCGATTGAAATTGACAGCGGAAGTCGGTGGTGGAGAAATTGTTAGAAAGACTCTTGGTAACCAGTACCTTGATTAAAAGTGAAAGTCGTGGAAAGGTGGTGCTTTGGTAACCGGTACCAAGTATGAGATGCGAGCACTGCTGGAGGACATTGGGACTGCGGGCTTTGGCTCTTATACTCGGTGAGCGGGTTCTTGTTGATGGGCCAATAGTTTGATGGCCAACAGCGAATCTTCAATCAGGATCAGAACCATGACCTGTGTTTAGTGATGTCCCAAGGGGGCTCAGGGTGTTGTGATTCCCGAGCGCGAGTGAGCTCGATCGCGAGCGCATGAGGCCGAGTGAGTGATCCTCTCAAACTGACCTTCCTCCTGTTGGAGCTATGGAATAAGGGCTCAGTCTTGTGTGTAAAAGACTGTATTCAGGTTAGTATGCTAACCTATGGAATAAGGGCTATGTACAGTATTAGCTATAAAGGAATGTAAAGGAAGGTGTAGTACTGACCTCAGTCTTGTGTGTAAAAGACTGAGGGAAAACGAACGATAACTAAATTCGAATTATTTACACGTACGGTCCGGGTTGTCCGTTCGCGCGGCACTTAGCGGCTGCAATGTCCAACACCTCCCCCCTTCTCCCCCCAAACTCATATTTCCGTGAAAAGAAATTCTTACAAATCTTATGCACATAACATGTTGAGTGTGAATAAGTATTAAAAATAATGGAGAAGCCTAGAAGCCTTCAAGGGAGCTGACTAGATGACTAGACTTACCAACAGGGCCTTTCAGTAGTTACAGCAATAGATGAGCCAGAGGGTGGTTGCATGTGAGGTGATTGGTGATGTTGCTGATGGAGTTTCCAAAGCCAATGTGTGGGATGCCACATTTTGGGTTCACTCCTATGGGGGCAGATGTTGTGTTATTTGTGGTGTCTCCGGGGGCACATGAGTACATCAGGAAAAACCGGTCCAGTCTGTAGACACCACTTAATTCTGTAGACACCATAGACATCATAGCACAACAACATACTATGTAGTGCTCTATAGCATCATAGTAAGTCTATATTGCTCAATGTAGTTCCAGTAGTTGATGACTATACTTGTTGTAATCTACCCCTCTTTTGGTTCATCACTAACTCTGATTGTTTTACCTTACTATTGTTCTCTACTCCCACCCTTGTCACCTTGACTACTGTTTCATCCCTTGATGTTGATTGACAGCTGTCACTCTACCGTCTTGTGTTTCACTGATTGATTGATCCCCTTTTGCCATTGGCTTGCCTTTTATCTATTGTTCTGCATATAGTACTGTACAGCCTCGCTACATACAGTATTTAAGCACCTGTAAAAGCTGGGGAATGCCCCAAGCTTAGGCCCCTTTTACCAACCAAGAATTCTTGAATCTTGAACTTGAACTTGGATTTTGGGATTTTCCAGGAGTGACAAGAGTGACAGGAGTGATGTAAGTGATATGATGTATATAATAAATTAATATGCATTTTTTTATGTTGTCATTTGCATATTTGCATATATGGGGTTACACATGATGTGTCAGTGTCAAACTCGGAGTCGAGCAGTCCGACTCAAGCTCAACATCTGGGTGCTTGCAGCCCCATTTTCACCAGAGCTGCACATACAAAATTTGCACAAAGATGTGCACCCACACATTGGTGACACATATGCTGCCTTAATGATATGCTTGCAATACCCCACTTGGAAGGAGTGGAAGGAAGGGTTAGAAAAAATATTTTACATATCACATGTAAACCCAACACATGAATGCAAATCACACCAAAAAATAACTCATATTTGAAATTGACTCATATTAGTTTATTATGTCACTTACATCACACCTGTCATTCCCGTCACTCCTGGAAAATCCCAAAATCCAAGTTCAAGTTCAAGATTCAAAAATTCTCGGTTGGTAAAAGGGGCCTTAGCTTTGTCCCATTCCCTGTCACATCCTTTGCCCTGTATACTCTCTCAATCACAACTCACTTGTGCTGGCCTATACTCTGCTTGACCTGAGCACACCTCAAGGAACCCTTGTGTTCCTTTTCCTCCTCTGCCTCTCTCTCATCGTCCTCCTCTTCTGTGAAACCAGAAGATCAACTCTGTCTGCAGGCTGAGTCATTGTCTGTCATGAACCATTCCCCAGAGAGGGCCCTTGAAGGACCCTTCCTTATGAGAGGAAACCCAGCCTCTATGGTGTCACCCTGTTCACATGAACAAAAGGGGGTGAGTAGAGGTGTCCACAATATCATGTGCACATTGTCGCACAAGTGACTCTGGGCACAATCGACATACAACAAGCCCCACTTAATGGCAACCCTTTTAGCAATGAAGGACAGTATTATAGCCTCCCTAAGAACCCTTTAGGACGACTCTAAGTGCTCTACAATAGGCACTAACACAATACTAAAGACCCTACAACACGTTATTAGACTAACTCTAATAACTATAGAACGAACTATAAAGCAATACTAAGGACCTTGATCGAAGTATTAGGGTCGACTCTAAGGACCCTAATAGAGCTATATAAGGGGCCTTATAGATAACTCTATTCCCTGAACCAAACTACAAGTCCTCAAATGACCAGCCCTAAACTAACTACAGCAAATGAATCAGCTGCTTTGCATGTGTACTAAAACAGTGAACACGTGGACAGTAAAGGCTCTTACTCATCAATAGAAGCCTTCTTACTCAGCAGCTTACTGAGCATGACTGAGCATGCTCAGTAAGTGTACTCTGACTTCTTACTCATCCATCTATTGTGCTTGATAACAAGGTTATGACTTGTTCCCTATTTAGCAGTTCTCTTTGTTAGGATTCTTGTGTTCTTCGCTCTCATCTGCTTACCTATGCTTTGCTGACTCCTTTCTGTTTAATCATATGTGCTTATTCATCTGGCTTAGTGATTGCTTACTGATCCGCTTACTCACTGATCAGTAATGGCTTACTCACTACTTACTAAGTTGATGACAGATACTAGGAAAGAATGACTCACGCGTGAGTCATTTCTGACATTCTGGAATTACGCTTTACGTATTTGGATACTACTGGTTCTCAGCTATGTGCATCCCAAGTGTCATACGAATCGGATCAGTAGTTGTTGAGATATCATATAAATAGTCTGTGGTACTAAGAAGTCGAGCCTTATGCTCAACTTACTTTGTAACAAGAAACAATCAGCTTGTCAAATCTCTAAACAACTTATAGTGACAACTCTCTAAGTAAAAGAGGCCCCTCTCTTCTCTTACATCTGTTCTTCCTGAGATAATATCAAAGGGTTCGAAGTCTAGTGCTTGAACTAAATCAAGCAACTCTTTCACTAAAAGAGTCGGTAATAAGATCAGTCCGATCTTAACACACTTGTAGTATATAAGCGCTCAATAAAGTAGCAGACAGTCTTCAGACTGTCCATTTGTTTACAGCACTCTCTATCCCTGGGATACTCCTTTAAGGACCATCCCCTTGTGACCATTCTGGCTTCTTCCCTGCATACCTGCTTGACACTACCAGTAACTATACCTCTTTGGTATTTGGTACTGCTTTGGACTCTACTTCTTGCCCACACCATCTCAGACGTCTTTTGACTCATCTTCGAGCTTACTCCTCGCTCTTGAACTGGATAGTTCAACAGTGAGTCTTGACATTGTCTGACTTATTGCCGTTTTCAGCGCACTTGGCGGAGTTTGAATTCCACCCAAATCGGCGCAGAAAACCCTCTCAAACGTGCGGGGCGAATATCTCCCTCAAAACACCTTCAATTCACATAAAACTTATTGTCCCTGAATCGCCTGAATGAGGGCTAGGCAGCCCCATTGTTTTCATGAGATTTGAGTGAGAATTGGTGGAGCTGGTCTCAAGCCACCTTCACATATGTATTAGATGAATTACAACTCAAAATCACGGTCTATACAGTGACCCAAAAAACCGTTCAAATGTTTTGTACATTTTCATTGTATTGACCATATCTAGAGAACCACTGCAGCTAATAATATGTAACTAGGTTTGTTTTCAAGCTCTACATCATAGCTTTGTAATGGTATACTTCATACAGCATAAGCATAATTATTTAGGAATATATAAGGTATGTTTGCTGGTGTACCCATTTGAACAGTTTTTTGGCCTTGGTAAGTGAATTCATTATTTCTCAGATTAAGATTCATATTCTTTCCCCAGAGGGCTAAAATCGAACATGGAGGTCATGTGACCTATAATAAACTCAAACCATGTGCAAATAAGCCAAAACAGCTGCTTCTTCTTCACCAACAACATCATGAAGTCTCTTCTTCCTCATGAAGTCAACTACATCATCTCCCTTCTCCAGGCCAACCATTCAGTTCGTAACATTGCCAAGGCAGCACACAGAAGCATTGGTTCAATCACCAACATTCACCAGAAATACCTTCCTGACCTTCCAAAGTCCTCTGGAGGTCGTCCTTCCAAGCTCTCTAACCTTGACATCCGCTTTGCCACACGCCTTCTTAGCTCTGGAGAAGCAGATACTGCTCCTCAGGTTGCTAGAAGGTTGGAGGTCATCAAAGAGTCCACTATCTCCAATCAGACCATTTGAAACTACCTTAACAAGGCAGGCTTGAAGGCAGTTACAAAGAAGAAGAGGCCTTACCTTAAACCAAGTCACTATAGGGCCAGAAAGGACTTTGCAGAAAAGTACCTATACTGGACTGTGGAGGACTGGAAGAGGGTAATTTGGTCAGATGAGACCAAAATCAATCGTATGGGCTCAGATGGCAAGGAATGGGCTTGGAAAAAAAGAGGAGAGCACCTTTCTGAATGCCTTGTTCAGCCAACAGTCAAACATGGAGGAGGTTCCTTGATGTTGTGGGGCTGCATGTCTTGGGAAGGAGTTGGACATGCAGCAAAGATTGATGGAAAGATGGATGCTGAACTTTATTGCAGCATTTTGGAGGATGAACTACTTGCATCTATCAAGTATTTCAAGAAGAAATGCAAAGATACCCTCTTTCAACAGGACAATGCCTCTATCCACAAGAGCAGGCTTGCCACATCTTGGTTCCAAGACCACAGAATTCAGGTCATGGACTGGCCAGCTCAATCCCCAGACCTCAATCCTATTGAGCATCTTTGGGCTCATCTCAAAAAGAAGCTTGCAGCTTATCCAACACCCCCTAAGGGAATCAATGAACTTTGGGAGCGCACACAGCTGGAATGGGAGGCCATTGATCAAACTGTTGTGCAGAATTTGATAGAAAGTATGCCTAGGAGGGTGGAAGAGGTGTTCAAAGCAAATGGAGGATACACAAACTACTAATTTTTGGCATATACCCTATTTAGATACCAAGGCAAAAAAACTGTTCAAATGGATACACTGGAAGAAATACCTTATATCTTCTTACATAATTATGTTCATAGTATATATAGTATTTTATTACAAAGCTATGATGTAGAGCTTTAAAACAAGCCCACTAACATGTTATCAGCTGCAGTGGTTCTCTAGATATGGTTAATACAATGAAAATGTACAAAACATTTGAACGGTTTTTTGGGTCACTGTATCTATTATTTTTCCCTCATGTTGTACCCATGGGCTGTCTTGAGGCAGCCCCATAGTGTTTTTGACTCAAGCGTTGTGGTGTGCAACATCGTTTCCCTCATATCGTGTGACAGTAGCACGGTCGTGTGCCGGGAAGGAGCCCCCCCAGGAAGTGCACACCTGAGCCCATGGGGCGGTGAAGTGTGTCCAAGAATGCAGAATGACTTCATAAGACTGAAGCTCCAAAGAGGAGGAGCACCTAGCGGGAACGCGAGAACGCATTTGTTCATTCGACTGCACTCAGGTTCACACAGATGATAAGGGAACAACAGGGCAACTTTATTCAACATGGTAGCAGATACAGGTTAGAACTAAGGCTAAGGGACAGGAAAAGCACAAAAGACAGTCATATGAAAGGAAATCTAGACGTGAGAAGGGGACCGAAGCTGGACGACGCGAGGTATCGAGTCGTGGTCTCCAGCGGCTGTGGTAGTGGCATGTGGCAATTTGTGAAGGATGGCCGAGGCCAGGTGTGGTGACAAGGGGTGTGGTCGAGTCACGACGCGAGGAGGGGGAGACAATGCAAAGGAGAGGCTGGAGGGGGGATAGGGAGAGTGCTGGTGGGTGGTCGCTTGGGCGCTGATGGCGCTGCCGAACGCGATTGCGGGTGGGACGATTGGAGAACTTGGATGGCAGATGCGAGGGAGAGGAGCGAGGGGGCGTGGAAGTAGAAAGGGAGAGGGAAGATGGTGGCAGGCTGGGAAATGGACGCATAGGCGGCGTGCAGATCTCTGACTAACAAAATGAGAGTCTAGTAAAAAAGGGGAGAAAAGCATACCAAAATGTACAGTAGCAACACCATCCGATGGCAACGAAGACGGCGGCGTGGTACGGGGCTCTTCGGCTGTGCATTGGGACTCGTCAGTGCATGGTGAAGGCAGGGGCGTTGAGGGTGAGGGCGTGCGGTGGTTGATGGGGGCGAGGGTGGCGTGCTGGCGGCGACGATGATGATGATGTGAGGATGAAGAGGAGATGGCACGAAAGGAATACGCACATATGTACTCTTGTATGCGATTCGTGGCCAGCCATATAGCTGTGTGGGTGAGTCGACATTGAGGCTGTGTGCCTTTGCAACAATTTTGCATGTCTTGTGGTCCGTGCATTTGTGCTGTAGTGAGTTCCCAGGCTTCTGCATTTACATAGGCATAGGACTCTTCCTCCCCATCCTCATCAATAGCAGGAAGGGATGTCTTGGAAGCCTGAGCTCGTGGTTGTGATCGCTTCGGTCAAGTGGGAGTGCCTGAGCTGTCACTTTCATTTCCACCAGTTTTTTTTCGGGCAGCCTTCCTTTGGCCAGTAGTATGTGTCGGTGCAGGCCGGTGTTTTGAAGCACGTTGCTTCAAGCCCATGAGGGTTTAGAGGGTTGAAATGGAAGGGTAGAGCAAGGTATGGTGAGCAGCTCTGGGAAGGGAAGAACGCCCTGTCATTGTCCTGGAGTAGGAGTGGACAGGTGGACGGTTGATGAATAAGCCACACGACTCTTAATGCACTGTCTCGTCCGTCGCCTCGTCCGTTGCCACAGTAGCTATAGCCTCAGTCGTGCCAGCCACCAACTTCGCATCAGTCTCCGTCTTAGCCTCGCCCATACTCGTCAGTTCAGCCCAGTCCATCATAGCACCAGCATCGCCAGCTGCCGCCGTCTCCACCCTGCCCTCAGCCTCAGCCTTCTCAGTCTCAGCCGCCGCCACCGCGCCCCTAGTTTTGCCAGCCGTCTCCATCACCCCAGCTTCAGATCAGTCAACCACCGCCACCGCGCTCTTAGCCTTGCCAGCCACCTTAGTCTTGTCAGCCGCCGCCGTAGCCTCAGCCTCAGCCACCGACGTCTTAGCGCCACACGCCGCCACCTCCACCACCGTCTCACAAGCCACCGCCACCACGCCCTTGTCAGCCACAGCCACCGTTGCCCCTGCGTTGCCGTCAGTCGTTGCCTCCGCCCCGTCCGCCTCCACCGTCGCACCAGCTCAGTCCGCCGCCACCTTCTCAGTCTAAGCCTCAGTCTTCTCAGTCACAGCCGCTGCTTTAGTAGTTTTGCGCGACACCAGCACCGCTGCACCGTCGCAACCCCTCGCCACCAGCACCACCCCAGAAGACCAAGAAGGCCTTGGCCATGAACTTAGCCACGACACGCCACAACAGCAGCAGAAGCCGCCACCATGCCGCCGCCGCCGCCGCAGGAGAAGCAGTCACCGACGCCAACAGCACACCGCATGCCGCCTCCCACATCGCCTCCCCATCCATTTGCGCGCTCTCGCCCACGTCTGCTGCCAACACCTGCAGTGGAGACGACCCCGCCACTGCCGCCGCAAGACGACAGATCCCACCCCCACGCAAGCCACCCCACGCATCCTCTTTCTCGAGTCCTCGCCACCTACGTCTCTATCTACGAACTCACGCTCACTGCCTACGCCTTCGCTCCTTGTCCACACCTGCTGCCACCACCTGCAATGGAGACGACTCCTGTATATAAAAACACCCTAGCTACTCTGTAGTAGAAAGAGTTCAGAATAGGACCCCTCTTTGCAACCCACTCCTCTCTGTCTGTGAAAAACAAGAAGGATGGTCAGAATCGAGAGGCGAGAGGGGTGATGAGTGGCTGGCTGCGACTCCAATCGCACTGGAAATAATGTTGCACACCACAACACTTGAGTCAAAAACACTATGGGGCTGCCTCAAGACAGCCCATGGGTACAACATGAGGGAAAAATATAGATATAGACCATGATTTTGAGTTGTAATTCATCTAATACACATGTGGAGGTGGCTTGAGTCCAGCTCCACCAATTCTCACTCAAATCTCATGAAAACAATGGGGCTGCCTAGCCCTCATTCAGGCAATTCAGGGACAATAAGTTTTATGTGAATTGAAGGTGTTTTGAGGGAGATATTCGCCCCGCATGTTTGAGGGGGTTTCTGCGCTGATTTGGGTGGAATTCAAGCTCCGCCAAGTGTGCTGAAAACGGCAATAACCTTGAGATGCTAAACCCTTGATCTGGTCTCTTTGAGCTGGCCCCATTGAACCCTTGAACCAAGTCACAGGGACTTGGCCCCACTGAACCCTGAGCTAATGCTCCAATGGCCATGATGCTGTAACAATACTTATGTAGGTACAGTAGATACAACTGAGTCTACATATCACTATGTAGGATGACCAAAAATATGGTTGACTATGTAGATAATTGGTTTATTACATTGCTCTATGGAGTCAATCATTTTGTTACATTGCTCTATGGAGACACTTGGTTTGCTACATTGCTCTATGGAGACAGTTGGTTTTTATATGACACTATGGATCTTACTGATCAATGAACACATGAACACTGCTGGTCTGAGGGAACTTGAAGCATGCAATGTAACTAGCCATATCCACATTTCTATGAACTCATGGGCTACTCATCCATCATTCTCCTCATACATCTGAAACATATTTCAATCTAGGTGCCTCCCAAGATAATACTTTGGGATGGCTTGTATATGGTGACCTTCTCTTGTCCACCATGAGGGAACTTGGTTTGAGCTAAATTGTGGGATTAAGACGCAACTTCACCATATTCATTTCATGCTGATGACTTCCAAATATGGCATGTGGTTTCGAGTTGACAGGACGACTTGATGCATATGTGTTGTGGGATCCACATTGGTGCATGGACAAAACCAATGAATGTAAGCCAATGGATGAGGGAAAGCCCCTAGGTGCTTGGGGAGTTTGAAAATAACCTGAACCTGTGCCAAGCAAAGCCCTTCATTTACAATAAATGATCATGATTCTGTTGCAAATATGAGATGTACCTTGAAACCCCTTAGATGTCTGAGGCCTATTTCCACTTTCAGTGACAAGAATTGTATCAAATTTCGATCCTGTCATGAACCATTCTCCGGAGAGGGCCCTTGAAGGACCCTTCCTTATAGGAGGAAACCCAGCCTCTATGGTGTCACCCTGTTCATACGAGCAAAAGGGGTGAGTAGAGGTGTCCACAATATCGTGCACGCATTGTTGCGTGAGTGATTCTCGGCACAATCGACATACAGCAAGCCCCACTTAATGGCAACCCTTTTAGCAATGAAGGACAGTATTATAGCCTCCCTAAGAACCCTTTAGGACGACTCTAGGTGCTCTACAATAGGTACTAACCTAGTATCAAAGACCCTACAATGCGTTATTAGACCAACTCTAATAACTATAGAACAAACTATAAGGCAATACTAAGGACCTTAATAGAAGTATTAGGGTTGACTCTAAGGACCCTAATAGAACTATATAAGGGCCTTATAAGATAACACTATTCCCTAACCAAACTACAAGTCCTCAAATGACCAGCCCTAAACTAACTAACAGAAAATGAATCGGGTGCTCACACATGCACTAGAACAGTAAACATGTGGACAATGAAAAGCTCTTACTCATCAGGAGAAGCCTTCTTACTCAGCAGCTTACTGAGCATGACTGAGCATGCTCAGTAAGCACACTCCTGTTATGAACCAAGGCCAAGTCCTGGTCGTGGATTGTCCTATTTCACTCAAGAGAGACCTCTCTCACTTTGCATTGCCAACTCCCTTCCATTTTCTGGGCTATCCCTCCTGTGGTACAAGATATTGCTATTGCAAAGGCACTATAACACGACCAGGCACCCGTTTCCTAATCAGGTAATCATCGCGTGGCAGCCACATGGCCACCCAGCCATCATGGACCCGAAACAGCGGCACAAACTCTTAGAAACTGTTGCATAAATCATCTGACGTCATCAAGACTCCAATGACATCATGGCTGACTGAGCAACTCCACAGTGACCTCATAGGCTCACTAAGCACTCCACAGTGACATCATAATGATGTCATCGCTCCACAATGATCAGTAATGTGCTCAGTAAGCCTGAAACTTGACACAAGCAAGTTTATGCCTCTGTAGTCCTATTGGATGGTACCAAAGAGTCTAGAATAGTCCCAGTTCTTTGTAATCGACCCTGTACACTGTATATAACCCCAATGAAGCATGGCAGTCGTCAGACTGTCCATTTGTGATACTCTCATCTTCCTGGGTACTCCCCTGCGACTGCTCAGTCTAAAGTCCTCCCTCGTCCTCAAGGTACTCTTCAACAACTGCCTTGTTTAAAGCCCCTCGCTGCACTGGCCTCTACTCTTCACCTCTGCCTCTTGCAACACATACCAGTCCCCATCTGGTATCTTCTAGTCATTTGGCTTGTCCTCCTGTTCAATGCTATTTACGCCACGTACCGTCTGTTCCGACCCTTGCCCACCTGCTCCTGAGTCCTTAGTGATCAGCAGTACGTGTCTTGACAACTCCGACTTCTTACTCATCACTCTATTGTGCTTGATAACAAGGTTATGACTTGTTCCCTATTCAGCAGTTCTCTTGTAGTATATAAGCGCTCAATAAAGTAGTGGACAGTCCTCAGACTGTCCATTTGTTTACAGCACTCTCCATCCCTGGGATACTCCTTTAAAGGACCATCCCCTTGTGACTATTCTGGCCTCCTCTCTGCATGACTGCTCGACTCTCACAGTAACGATACCTCTCTGGTATTTGTTACTCCTCTGGACTCTGCTTCTAGACATCTATTGACTCGTCTCTGAACTAACCCCTCGCTCTTGAACTGGATTGTTCAACAGTGAGTCTTGACAGATCCCAAATGTTGTCCATGGCCACTGTTAGGGCACTTGGGAAATGCATTGACACGGTATGATTCTATGTCCGAATCCATTGTTGCTGACCAGTTGATATAAATCAGTTTGTAGATATTGAACTGGTCATAGACATTTGGCATGGTGAATTGACCAGGTATATCAATCTTCTGTAGGAAATCCTGCAATGTGTTGACAAAGTCTGGGGTGTTGTATTCCATTGCCAGAGTCCAAACTGAGATGTAGTGGGGTTGTTTCTTGGCAATCAAATATGTAATGAAACATGCCATCATATTTGTAGATTCTGACTCTGGGGAAGATGTTTTAAGGGACCATGCTAATAATTGTTTATTGATAAACATAGCTTCCTGGCATTGAATCCACCAAGCCATTTGCATAATGTAATCACAATGATTGGAGGCCTTAAAGGCACACTTGGCATAATCTATGTGAAGGTGTTCTGAGCTTTCCATGTTGAAACCGTCAGCTGAGCCCAAACACTTAATTCCAGCCACATAATGCTGCATTGAGTGGACTTTCGGAATATTGAAGTGCTCGCACACTCCAAGGTCAATCAATACATGTTTGTGTGAATGGAACACCTCCAAGGCCTGTTCTATGCACAGAAGAGTTTTTGTCATATGCCCTCAGTATCCTGCATATGTGAAGTCCAACAATGCTTGGGCTACAAGTACCACCTGGGGATCCATGCCACCAGAAATAACACCCAATAGACTCCATGACATGTTGTGATACTCACACCCAGTCCATTTTGACACATTAGAAACACTGTGCTTGAAGTGTTTGAGTCCTGAGTACACCAGCAGAGCTTCAAAGCATTCATCCAAATGTTTAGCACCATTAACTGAGTGCACCATTCCAAAAGGGGACAAAATACACCTAAAAAGAGTTGATGGAGGATATCAGGGGAAATGCACATAAAGATGTCTGTATGGGGCATGCCAGCCCAAAATGGTGAGAAGACCTTGCACAAGCCCCATTCTGAGAACTCAGGAGGGTGATGGCCATTAGCCTCAAGATGTAAGACCTGTTCCATGTGCAACAGGGCCCATAATGGGAATAGAAATCCATCACCTTGGGACTTGGCAGGCATGGTACAGATCGGGCATTGATTCTCCTTGCAGCATGCAACCAGGCATTGCTCTGGATGATTGCCCACATATGGTGCAAGGATGGGAGAGATCCAGCAGATGACACCTGTCAAGACTCACTGTTGAACTATCCAGTTCAAGAGCGAGGGGTCAGTTCGAAGACGAGTTGATAGACGTCCAAGATGGCGTGGGCGAGAAGTAGGGTCCAGAGCAGTAACAAATACCAAAGAGGTATGGTTACTGGGAAGGTTGAACAGGTACACAGGGAAGAAGCCAGGATAGTCACAAGGGGACAGTCCTTTAGAGGAGTATCCCAGGGATGGAGAGTGCCGTAAACTAATGGACAGTCTGAGGACTGTCTGCTACTTTATTGAGCGCTTATATACTACAAGAGAACTGCTAAATAGGGAACAAGTCATAACCTTGTTATCAAGCACAATAGAGTGATGAGCAAGAAGTCGGAGTACACTTACTGAGCATGCTCAGTCATGCTCAGTAAGCTGCTGAGTAAGAAGGCTTCTCTTGATGAGTAAGAGTTCCCCTTGTCCACGTGTTTACTATTTTAGTGCACGTGCAAGCACCTGATTCATTTCCTGTTAGTTAGTTTAGGGCTGGTCATTTGAGGACTTGTAGTTTGGGTTAGGGAATAGTGTTATCTTATAAGGCCCTTATATAGTTCTATTAGGGTCCCTAGAGTCGACCCTAATACTTCTATTAAGGTCCTTAGTATTGCCTTATGGTCCGTTCTATAGTTATTAGAGTTGGTCTGATAACGCGTTGTAGGGCCTTCGCTACTAGGTTAGTGCCTATAGTAGAGCTCCTAGGGTCGTTCCAAAGGGTCCTTAGGAAGGCCCTAATACTGTCTTTTGTTGCTAGAAGGGTTGCCTTTAAGTGGGGCTTGCTGTATGTTGATTGTGCTGAGAATCGCTCGCGCAACAATGCGCGCGTGATATTGTGGACACCTCTACTGTTAAGATTCTCTTGATTCTCGAACTGTCATCTGTTTCCGCTGACTTGTCTGTGATTACTCATGTGTTCGCTTATCAATCTGGCTTAGTGATTGCTTACTGATCTGCTTACTGATTGCTTACTGATTGCTTACTGAGCTGCTTACTGATTGCTTACTGATTGCTTACTGATACTAGAAAAGAATGACTCACGCGTGAGTCATTTCCAACACTCTGAATTGCGCTTTCTGTATTTGGATACTACTGGTTCTCAGCTATGTACACCCCGAGTTTCGTACAAATCGGATCAGTAGTTATCGAGATATCGTATAAATAGTCTGTGGTACCAAGAAGTCGAGCCTTACGCTCGACTTACACTTTTCACAAGACAATTATCTTGTCAAACAATCTAAACAAATTATAGTGCAGACTCTAACTGAAAGAGGTCCCTCTCTTTTCTACATACAATCTTCCTGAGATAATATCAAAGGGTTCGAAGTCTAGTGCTTGAACTATATCAAGCAACTCTTTCACAAGAAGAGTCGGTACTAAGATCTGTCAGATCTTAACATCTACTCACCCCTTTTGCTCGTGTGAACATGGTGACACCATAGAGGCTGGGTTTCCTCCTATAAGGAAGGGTCCTTCAAGGGCCCTCTCCGGAGAATGGTTCATGACAGGACCTATAGTATCTTATATTGCTAGAAGGGTTGCCACTAAGTAGGGCTTGCTGTATGTTGATTGTGCCAAAAATTGCTCACACAACAATGTGCACACAATATTGTGGACACCTCTACTCACCCCTTTTGTCCTTGTGAACAGGGTGGCATCATAGAGGCTGTGTTTCCTCTAATACAGAAGGGTCCTTCAAGGGCCCTCTCTGGGAAATGGTTCATGACACCAGGGTGGATATGACAAGGAGGATGCCAATGGCTCGTCCCCCATTTCTTCAGGAGATGAGCCAGAACAGGTAATACCCTGGCCATGCATACAACACACATATTCAAGGAGGCCCCACAGTTCTCTTTCTCCAGAACAATGGTGATCCAGAGGAAGCAACATCCTGAAAACACCAACACTCAAATTTTGTTGTCTCCCAACATGGACACACCAGTTCTGTTGCCTCTCAACATGGACACACTAGTTCTGTTGCCTCTCAACATGGATGCACTAGCTCTATTGTCTTCCCCTGCCAATGCCCAAACTCTCATGCCTCAGTCCATTTGTCAGACTTGGACCCTGGCCCTGCACACAAAGTCAGGTGGGTACACTCAGTTGATGGGCGCCCAAAGGCCAAGGACTTCAGAGCGGACATCCAGGATGTCATCAGTGCTGCAATTACTCACTATCATGCTGACCTCAGCATGATGAATATCTATCCCAACATGGTCACTGAAACAAACTGGGCCAAGGCCACATGGAAGGCAGGATGCAAGGTGAAGGATGTTGACATGGTTCCCAATGTGAATCATCTGTGCATAGTGAGTGAATATATACATTCTATTTGTTTAGATTATACGTGGGCCACATAGATCATGGCATGATCTGGCCATCTTCATGGTGATGTCAAGACCAAGGCCAAAGATGTGGTGGCCAACATTTTCAACTTCCAACACACATACAATCTGACTGTCATTGCCAACCAATGCACTTGAGTGGCCAAGCTCAAGCATGATTTCACCTACGTTTATTGGGTACATTGCCAGTCAGTGTACTAACATTTCATGTTGCACTGTTGACCAGGATTTCCCACAGAAAACAACAGGGTGGAGCAGTTTTTTGAAGAGCCATGCAATCTAAGAAATAATCAACAAAGTCTGGTTCCAAAATTCATCAAAAAGCAAGCCTGATGCCATTATATTCCATGATTGATATGATCCGTTCCTACTGGTTGCCATTGTGTCACACTGTCTGTGGTGAATTTTCCAAATTTTGCCCTTGCTAAGCCATATTTATTGAACTTATAGATGGAATGTGCCCTCAATAAATGGAGAACCAGGTCATACAGCCCTGTCACCTTCACAGTGGCAGACTACAAGCATGTTTTTGAGGATGCACATGAGATGCTCCAAAGTTTTGACCAAGCTACAAAGGACCTTGGTATCCTGCTGGTGTTGCAGAAGGCAATATTCACTGGTGGCTGGTCTGTATTCATCGCCTTCAAATGAACTGTGCTAATAAATTGACAGTGTCTATGGAAAGTTTGATGCTGAAGAAGGGTCATGCTCACACCAGAACTCACTGTCTGAGGACGCTGTCAAGAAGGCAATTGAAGAACATCAGAATGGCATTGACTGGAGCAACAATGAAGATGTTGAGTAGTTTAAAAATATTAGTTAGCATTGATGTGTGAAATATACATTGTTTCCTGACATTTTTGTGAATGCAAGTGCCTGAGTCATTTATCATAACAATGTTGCAATTGGTAGAACATAGGCATGTGGTTGGCTACAAAGGCTTCTGTAGCACTCCGGACTATGGTTGACTATGGGGAGAACTGTATTTTTATGTTGTCAATGTAACATTGTATGATTTATGTAGCATTCATAAAAGAAACGTAGTCAATGGTGCTCTATATAACTCTGGCAGCAGCTATATAGAGTTTGGTGGTTGCTATGTAGGCATGAAACCTTGATGGTTGTAAAGTTGCTACAGATGCTATGGTAGCTATATAGCACTACATAGCATTTTCATTTTTTCCTGATGTGAGTAGGTGTGAAGCTGTTGGACCAAGACAAGTGAGCATCGACCAGATACCTTGGTGAGAAATGAGGCAAGACCCCAGATGTGGAAATGAGTAGATGGAGATCCTTGAGTGTTTATCTGAAGCAAAGGCCTGGGGGTGGAGCAAGAAGTGAAGAAGAAAACAGAAGATAAAATGATGAAGGGATGATCAGGGAGTCTTAGCAGTGGCTCAGACTTCAGCTTTCAAGAGGGACACAACACACACTGTTTTGCATTGTTTGTGCTAAGTATTTATGCTAAAAGATGATGTTGTGATTTTGGAAGAGAAGTGGGAGAAGAGACAAAGAGGCAGACATGGAGTGAGATGTGTATGGACTGTGTAGAGCAAAACTTCATCAAGGCAGTGGAGTATAGTGATCGGAGGGGGGTGGAAGTAGTGTAAGGTAAAAGAGAAACAAAGGCAATTCATAAGGTGAAAGAAAATAGAGACAATCATAAGGGAAGTCAGACTGGGGTGTCATACCTTGTAGCCCCGAAACATTTGAATCCTTCTACTGCTGTTCCAAGGACCAGCATTGAGGGAACTGAAGGGGAACAGCACAAGGCATCCAGCAGTGGTGGTGATGGTGACTGAGGTGCATGTGAGGTGAGTGGGAGGAGGTGTGGGGCTTGAGCCAAGATGGGTGATCCAACAGTAAAAGAAATGGCAAGAGGAGGTGGAAAGGTGATGAAAGGTGATGGCACAACAAGGGCCCATTTGAAAGGTGATGGGCAAGGAGCAATGATGTGGGTGGCAGAGAATGAAGGGGGAAGTGAGGTAGAAATGAGTGAGGAGGTGAAGAGGATGCATTACGCATCTGAATTTGTTGGAGGGGATGAAAGGTGGACGAGGCCAGTTGGGAGTGGGAGTGAGACATGAAGAAAGGCAGAGGTGAGTGAGGAGTGATAGCAAGGTGAATGGATGGCAGAAAAGAAATGTACATGGCAACCAAGAGGTAGATGAAAGGGAAAGCAAGGGTTGAAAGGAGGAGTATCATGGAGAGGATGGACTGAAGGATGGTGACTGTGGCAAATAGCATGGGGATGTAGGTGAAAATGATGGTGATGTTGGTGAGTACTGTGGGCTAGTTGGTGAATATCCAGGGGATGATAAGTTAAGGGCCAGTGAAGTTGGCAAGTATGTTGGGGAAGTGGGGCACAACCTTGATCATAGAATGGTGATGTGACATATGGGGATGTACTGAATGGTGATGTCATGCCCATGAATGGTGATTGGGGAATGTAGGGCAATGTTGGTGAGTACACATTTGGTGAACTTGGAATATTGCCAGGAGCTGTGGGTGACATTGCACCAACATAGTGAAGGCTTTGTCTGAAACCATGGTATGAGAAGTTTGCAGACTCTTCACCTCCATTCAAATGGACCACAGGGCATGAGGCAACAATTTGCAGTTTTAGGGTCAATGGATGGGGCTGTGTTGGTGGGAGGTGATTGTCAAGGGAGTAGGAGAGGCAGAAGAGGCAGAAGAGCAGGATAAAAGGTGTTTCATGGGAGAAGGCAAGGCAGGCATGTGGGGACATGTGGCATGAGGAGTTGGGATCTTGTCAGTTGGTGTCAGCAATACTCTACTCAGATGACTCTGTGGCCAGCACCTTACAGCATTGGCAGACATGCCAATAAGAACAGTGGGTGCACTGTGCTGAAGCTGATTTATGGGTGAATAGGATGGATCAATGATGAAGAAAGAAAGAGAGAAGTGACCTGGTGATAAAAGAGGAGAATGAAAAGGGAAATGAGTAACAACAGTTGAGAGGGATGACAGATGATGGAATGACTTGTCAAATTTGGCAGCCTCATGTGCTTTGCTTGGCAATTGTGGGCCTTGCATGGTAAAACATTGCACTGCTTGTTGATTTCTCCCACATCAACACAAATGTACTCCTGGTTGAGTTCACCCTCCTTTCCTTCTCTATGCATGACTTTGCAAACCACAGAAACCCAGCACCTTCTTGCTGGAGGGCATTGAGTAGCTGCTGATCCCAAAATTGAAGCTAGGTGTTTGAGGCCAACCACCATATCCAAGATGAGGTTGATATTGGCTGTCATTGCCTCCTCAAATGTGCTGCCATCATGTTTGTGAGTTCCAATATCCCCCTCCTCATTGTCGTCTTCATCAGCAAAATCAGTTCCTTCTGCATCATCCTCATCCCCTTCACCTCCAGTATTGGGGTTCTCATGACTTTCTTTAACATGCCCCACAATGACTGCCACTGGTTCATCATGGTACTCTTTGTCTCCAGAAGGGTGGCTCATGGAAATGGACAGCTTTGAGGAAGAAGATGGGAAGGACACAATGTACACAATGCACAAGGTGCTTGCAGACTAGAAAGTGGCTGACTGCAAAGGCTGGACAGGTGCATATCCATTTGTTCACTTTTGGTCAGTATACATTGTTCATGGGTGTTGTAATTGGGTTTCTTCTAGCTTTTGCCAGATTTTCTTGAACCCTTTCCACCAGCTTGATAGTTTGCAATAATGGGGACTTTCCTTCAATAAGAGATCAAGCTTTCAGTAATAGGTTGGTGCTAGCTTTGTAACAAGGATCCAAACCAGCAAATCACACTGTGGCATGTGGAAGTGGTGGAGAAAGTTGTGCTTAATCCATCACCAGCTGACAGTATCATGAGTCTGATGAGAATGGTGACATGAAACTTTGACTTACTGGCTTTCTAATATCATTGTAGTCTTTAAGACTGGTATGAGCTTGTGAGCACATTGTGCCCAGAGCTCCCAGTGACCTGCTCGGTACCAGTTCTCCCAAAGGTAAACCCACACCTCAGGTAGCTCATGCTTCATGCAGAAGTCATACATGCACTGAACTGCCCATTTTATGATCAGTTTTGCATCTGGAGGGCAGAATCCAGGAATTGATGGATGAGCACAATAATTCCATTCCATCATGTTGATGATTGGGTCACGATAAAGAGGAGGGCAAAAGGTATACTGGTCTTGATTTCCATTGTTGTTGTTGTTGGTAACACTTGCCTCCCTTTCCCCCTTCTGCAGCTCCATTCTCCTCTGCCATTTCCTCCTGCTCCTCAATCATTGGCAGACCTGTCACTGCAATTGAAAGCTTAAATCCCACTCCCTGGATGCTGTGCCCAATGGCTGAAGCAATGTTTAGGATTGGTAGTTTTATTCAAAGCAAGTTTGTTGTGTCTGTGAGCAACAAGGGTTGAGGTTGATGCTGGATGAGAGGTAGTCCAGGAGGCATCAGGGCTGGTGGTTGTGTTGTGGAAGCCTGTACTATGGCCAGTGGTTATTCATCCTCAATCAGAGGAGGTAGGTTATCTTCAGGTACCCCCCCTTCATAGTCACTGACATCAACTCCTGTCCCAGCTGGGATGAAATCTGGCTCAATAAAACTGTACTCTGCCATTGCATGATTGAGGTTGTATGGTAATGTTGACAGCTTTGCTTTTGCAAGGTGAGTCCTTACAGCGCATTGGATATGCCACCAACAGTGGTTGATCTTGGCCTCCCACACCTCTTGCACAGCGCTGATCTCTCCCATGTCCTTGTCACTGTGGATGAAGACTGGATTAACTGCATATTTGTCACTGAGGCATTGTGACCAAGCTGCAATTGCTTTCTTCCACTTCCCTGTTTCAATCACAGTGGCTGTCAATAGGAGGGAGCATGTCATTGGGAACCCAGCATTGTCATACTTGCCCATTATACTGTAGAGCTCAAGGTGTTTTGAGTTTGTGTTATCTATGTTGTAAGTTAGCACTAACTCATGAAAATGCAGGTGTGGCTTGCAGGTTGCATTCATCCCAATCTCAACAACTTTCCCTTTCAAGGGCTCTGCAATCCGCTTCATACTGTCAGGACTCATTGTTGAACAATCCAGTTCAAGAGTGAGATAGGAGCTTGGAGATGAGTCAACTGAGTTCAAGAATGAAGTTGGCAAAGAGCACAGTCCAAACAAGTAGCAGGTACCAGAGAGGCACTAGTACTGGTTGTGAGAGATGATCACAGAAGGAGAGGGCCAGGGTGTACTAGATAGGGTGGGCACAAAGGAGTACCCTGAGTAATAGAGTGCCACAAATCAAATGGACAGTCTGAAGACTATCCACTACTTTATTGAGTGCTTATATACTACAAGGGAACTGCTAAATAGAGAACAAGTCATAACATTGTTATCAAGCACAATAGGAGATGAGTAAGACATTGGGGAATGCTTAGTGAGCATGCTCACTCATGCTCAGTAAGCTGCTGAGTAAGGAGGCCCTAGACAATGAGTAAGGGCTTCTAGTGTCCACATGTTCACTGCCTAGTACATGTGCAAAGCATCTGATTCATTTGCTGTTCATTAGTTTAGGGCTGGTCTTTCTGAGACTTGAAGTATTTGATGGTGAGGAGGTGTTCCTTATAAGGCCCCTTATAAGGTTCTATTAGTGTCACCAACTGGGGGCGGTGTCGCTGACAAATCGGTTCACACGCAAGACATGCGCACTGAGTTGAGTGAGACGATAAGTTCTCATGAGATTCAGGGTTCTCGGTGACAATACAGCAAGAGCTAGTATGTACCGTGGAGTGGAGAATTGGCGAATAAGTCTTCACGTTTGAAGACTTAGGAAGATGAAAGTATTTCTGAGACAGTTTGCTTGATTTCCTGCAAGCCTACAGTTCCGAAGCTAGAATCCAGTGATATTCACAAGAGAACAAGCTTAGAGCTTGTCCTCTTCTACAGACAGGTTTATATAGACAGTATGTCCTATATCAAATAGTAGACACGAAGTAACAGTGAGGTGGTTGAGACTAGAACACGCTGGAAGGTGGTGGTACATGCGAGGCTATAGTGAGTCATGAGAATGTGCAGGAAACATGAGGTCTGTCTGGGTAGGCTTATCCAGTTGCCGATCCAGGTCTGAAGAGCTGGTACTTGTGACAATTAGGGTCCTTAGAGTTGACCCTAATATCAGTATTGTCAAGGACTCACTGTTGAACAATCCAGCTCAAGAGTGAGGGAGCAGCTCAGAGATGAGTTGACTGAGTTCAAGGATGAAGTTGGCAAAGAGCATAGTTGGTGTTGCGAACCAAGGCCAGGTTCTGGCCATAGATTGTCCTATTTCACTCAAGAGAGATCTCTCTCACTTTGCATTGCCAACTCCCTTCCGTTTCCTGGGCTACCCCTCCTGCGGTACAAGATATTGCTATTGCAAAGGCACTATAACATGACCAGGCACCCGTTTCCTAATCGGGTAATCATTGCGTGGCAGCCACATGGTCACCCAGCCACCAAGAACCCGAAACAGCGGCACAAACTCTTAGAAACTGTTGCATAACTCATCTGACATCATCAAGGCTCCAATGACATCATGGCTGACTGAGCGACTCCACAGTGACCTCATAGGCTCACTAAGCTCTCCACAGTGACATCATAATGATGTCATCGCTCCACAGTGATCAGTAATGCGCTCAGTAAGCCTGAAACTTGACACAAGCAAGTTTATGCCTCTGTAGTCCTATTGGATGGTACCAAAGGGTCTAGAATAGTTCCAGTTCTTTGTAATCGACCCTGTACACTGTATATAAGCCCCAATGAAGCATGGCAGTTGTCAGACTGTCCATTTGTGATACTCTCATCCTCCTGGGTACTCCCCTGTGACCACTCAGTCTGAAGCCTTCCTCGTCTTCAAGGTACTCTTCAACAACCGCCTTGTTTAAAGCCCTTTGCCATACTGGCCTCTGCCCTTCGCCTCTGTCTCCTGCAGCACGTACCAGTCCCCATCTGGTACCTTCTAGTCATTTGGCTCATCCTCCTGTTCAATGCCGCCTTCCCCACGTACCGTCTGTTCTGACCCTTGCCCACCTGCTCCTGAGTCCTTAGTGATCAGCAGTACATGTCTTGACAGTTGGTAATAGAGTGCCACAAATCAAATGGACAGTCTGAAGACAGTCTGCTCTTCTATTGAATGCTTATATACTACAAGGGAACTGCTAAATAGAGAACAAGTCATAACCTTGTTATCAAGCACAATGATGGATGAGTAAGACATTAGGGCATGCTTAGCAAGCATGCTCAGTCATGCTCAGTAAGCTGCTGAGTAAGAAGGGCCATAAGGATGAGTAAGGGCCTCTAGTGTCCACATGTTCACTGCCTAGTGCACATGCAAAACATCTGATTCATTCCCTGTTAGTTAGTTTAGGGCCAGTCTTTTGAGGACTTGGGGATTTGCCAGTGAAGTAGTGTTTCCTATAAGGACCCTTATAAGGTTCTATTAGTGTCATGAACCATTTCCCAGAGAGGGCCCTTGAAGGACCCTTCCTTATTAGAGGAAACCCAGCCTCTATGGTGTCACCCTGTTCACATGGACAAAAGGGGTGAGTAGAGGTGTCCACAATATCGCACACACATTGTCGTGCAAGCAATTCTCAGCACAATCGACATACAGCAAGCCCCACTTAGTGGCAACCCTTTTAGCAATATAGGACAGTATTATAGCCTCTCTAAGGACCCTTTATGACAACTCTAAGGGCTCTACAAGAGGCACTAACAAGACACTAACAGCCCTACAATGCATTATTAGACTAACTCTAATAACCATAGAACGAACTATAAAGCAATGTTGAGATTATCATTGATTTGGGTGATTTGGTATGTTACCACTACCCTGGGATGTTGTGATGTAATCACAGCCGAATGCGTTAATGTGTCGGTTCCACAAACCGGGCAACACCAGCGTAGATGCATGACACATCGGATCATGCAGTCTGGCTCAGCTCATATGCTGAGATCTGCGTTACTTACAATGATAAGTTAATTGATGACAATCGGTAGCTACTAACAGCTGATCCTTGTATGATCTTTGTTTCTTATTGATGGTAGCTACTTGCAGTGTATGTAGAGATGCTCTGGAGTACTTAAGAGTGTCGTATTTTGATAGATCACTTCAGTCTTGTCTTACACAAAACTGAAGTGAGTACTTACTGTTTCCTATCTTATCTCTCGCATCTAATCACACGTTGTAGATATCTTTTGATAGGTATTACTGAATTTGTCACAAGTACCGGTACCTCGGACTGGACTGGCAACCGGACAAGCTTACCTGGACAAGCCTCATGATTCTCGCGTGTTCTAATGACTCATTTGCCTCGCATGTACCACCACCTTCCAGCATGTTCCAGTTCCGATCATCTCACTCAACTCAGTGCGCACATCTTGCATGTGAAATGATTTGTCAGCGAACACCGCCCCCAGTTGGTGACATTAGAACAAGCTTAGTCTCTGAACCTTCGACCCCGAACCACATGCTCACACAGACAATATACTGATTTCTCTTCAACATGACTATGACTCGAGACTGGAGATGCAAAGGACTCAGCACACCAATTGTTGAAGGACTGGCAGCTCTCAAATGCCCATTTGAGCTACTCCCTGATCAAGAAAAGAATGTCCCTAGTATGACCACATTCAACAATGGAGTCGACTTCTTATCGGTACAAACCAATGGCATACCATGGACAGGTTACTACGTCACCTGGAAGAATGCCAAGGTAGCCCTCAGCCACCTTTATGGCCTCTGGTTTGAAATTATGAGGATGCGGGGACACCTGGGAAGCGACGCGTGTCGCTCGCCCAGCTTTTCACCTCACTCAGAGCCCCCTCAGAGGGATTAACCTCACCACTTTGACAGCCTCTGGAGAACCCCTTCCCAGCTCCAAAGCCCCAAGCCATGCCCCAATGCCAGGACCCATCCCAGCCACCCACATTCCAATGGAGCTTGAACTGATGACAATGACAAACATTTTCGTTGCCAGCCACTGATTCTGACCCCCGTCAACCCCAACCCGCATTGTCCAGAACGGCGCAAGCCCCTCCTCACCCCTCATTCACCAGTTTCGGAGGATGTGGAATACAACCTCCAAGCCCCGACCCCAACCCCGACGACCTCAAAACATGTGCCGACCACAACTGCGATGCACACGGACCCAAATATGGAAAACTTGAGGGCATTGCCCCCCAAGTTTTTCAACAGCAACTGGGCTCACACGCATGCATTCCTAGTTGCATTCAACAGATTCATGTCCATGAATCACAATAGCAAAATTGCTAGGGATCCTATAAAAAAGTGTGCATATTTCTTATCACTAATGAAAGGACCCAAGGTAGAGGGATGGCTCAAAGCCATGGACCAGTGGCTCGAAGACATACAAGATGACCCCACCAACATCCGGCTTGGGCTCACCATGTGGGAAGCACTGCAACAGCAGTTCCGTCGCGCATTCACCAACTACATGGTGTTACGAACCAAGGCCAAGTCCTGGCCGAAGATTGTCCTATTTTACTCAAGAAGAACCTCTTTCACTTTGCATTGCCGACTCCCTTCCATTTTCTGGGCTATCCCCCCTGCGGTACAAGATATTGCTATTGCAAAGGCACTATAACACGACCAGGCACCAGTTTCCTAATCGGGTAATCATCGCGTGGCAGCCACATGGCCACCCAGCCACCATGGACCCGAAACAGCGGCACAAACTCTTAGAAACTGTTGCATAAATCATCTGATGTCATCAAGGCTCCAATGACATCATGGCTGACTGAGCAACTCCACAGTGACCTCATAGGCTCACTAAGCGCCCCACAGTGACATCATAATGATGTCATCGCTCCACAATGATCAGTAATGCGCTCAGTAAGCCTGAAAGTTGACACAAGCAAGTTTATGCCTCTGTAGTCCTATTGGATGGTACCAAAGAGTCTAGAATAGTCCCAGTGCTTTGTAATCGACCCTGTATACTGTATATAAGCCCCAATGAAGCATGGCAGTCGTCAGACTGTCCATTTGTGATACTCTCATCTTCCTGGGTACTCCCCCACGACCGCTCAGTTTAAAGACTCCTCTCGCTTCCAAGGTACTCTTCTACGACCGCCTTGTTTAAAGCCCCCTTGTTGCACTGGCTTCTAACCTTCGCCTCTGCCTCCAGTTACACGTACCAGTCCCCATCTGGTACATCTTAGTCATTTGGCTCGTCCTCTTGTTCAACGCCGCCTACACCGCATACCATTTGTTCCGACCCTTGCCCACCTGCTCCTGAGTCCACACGGATCAGCAGTACATGTCTTGACACACGGAACGCAAGAAAGCTCAAGATAAGCTCAAAGAACTGAAGATGAAAGATGGTCTTCTAGACAACTACGTATCTGAATTCCAGCTACTAGCAAGATGCGCCAGGCTTGATGTCGACGAGCCAACTGTCATGAGGTTATTCGCATGGGGACTCCCATGATCCTTAGTCGAGTCATGTCTCGATCTTGAGGACCCCACTTCATTTGCAGATTGGGTTGCAGCAGCACAAAAACACCATAGAGTCTGGATGCGCAAACATACAATCCTATCAGACCACTCAAGCACGTGAGCACACAACCTCAATCAATTCCCAAACAATCGACTTGAAAACTCAGCCTGGGCCAACTACAGAAACAACTTGAACAACATCATGCCTGCACGACCCAAACGCGATGGACACCAGTGCAGGTGCTGCTTGCAAAGCAGTCACCAAAGCTGAGAAACAGAAGAACCAAGAAGAAGGAAGACATTTCCACTGTTCTCTCCGAGGACATCTAGCCCGCGATTGCCCTACAAAGCCGAAATGCGAGATGACTTGCGCCCGCACCATTGAAGTCATCACCACAGCTGAACCTCCTACCGAAGAAGTTACTGAGGAAGACGCGGTCATCAAATTAGCAAAGACAGCAAAGGCACTTTCTGTGAAGGATAGAGAAACCTTTATCAAAGCCTTGATGGGAGATGATGAGGACAAAGAAGAGGATTTTTCGGACGCTTGAGCATAATGGCGATTGCTCGAGCTTTAAATATCGACTCCATGTACAAGTCTCAAAGAAAGTCAATATCAGTGATGACTACTATTTACATTGGATCAAACAAAGCCAAAAGAAAAGCTCTGATAGACAGCAGGGGCCACAGAATGCTTCATATCCCCTAAATTGACAAAGTGTCAAGACACGTACTGCTGATCACTAAGGACTCAGGAGCAGGTGGGCAAGGGTCGGAACAGATGGTACGTGGCGTAAATGGCGTTGAACAGGAGGATGAGCCAAACGACTAGAAGATACCAGATGGGGACTGGTATGTGTTGCAGGAGGCAGAGGCGAAGAGTAGAGGCCAGTGCAGCGAGGGGCTTTAAACAAGGCAGTTGTTGAAGAGTACCTTGAAGACGAGGGAGGACTTTAGACTGAGCGGTCGCAGGGGAGTACCCAGGAGGATGAGAGTATCACAAATGGACAGTCTGATGACTGCCATGTTTCATTGGGGCTTATATACAGTGTACAGGGTCGATTACAAAGCACTGGGACTATTCTAGACTCTTTGGTACCATCCAATAGGACTACAGAGGCATAAACTTGCTTGTGTCAAGTTTCAGGCTTACTGAGCACATTACTGATCTTTGTGGAGCGATGACATCATTATGATGTCACTGTGGGGCGCTTAGTGAGCCTATGAGGTCACTGTGGAGTCGCTCAGTCAGCCATGATGTCATTGGAGCCTTGATGATGTCAGATGAGTTATGCAACAGTTTCTAAGAGTTTGTGCCGCTGTTTCAGGGTCCATGGTGGCTGGGTGGCCATGTGGCTGCCACGTGATGATTACCCGATTAGGAAACGGGTGCCTGGTCGTGTTATAGTGCCTTTGCAATAGCAATATCTTGTACCACAGGAGGGATAGCCCAGAAAATGGAAGGGAGTTGGCAATGCAAAGTGAGAGAGGTCTTTCTTGAGTAAAATAGGACAATCCTCGGCCAGGACTTGGCCTTGGTTCATAACACAAAGGAATTGTGCCTGCAAACTAGAAAATTATCCCCAGCCAGAAACATCAAAAATGTCGATGGGACGCTCAATCGCTTAGGAAAAGTCACTCAAACTGTCGACTTAGAACTAAAATTACTGGGACAAAGACACATGCATCAATTCTTGGTCGCAGATATAGGGCAAGACGACATGATTTTAGGAAACCCATTCTTAGAATCAACTAACCCAAAAATAAATTGGTCTAAGGGAACTATGATGGGAAGAATTGTCCTTTCAGGAAGCCAGGAAACACCAGAATGGATCAAATCATTAATGGATTGGGAAGAAGGAGATGAACCATGGCTACAAACTCAAGTGCACAAAACCACCATAGCTCAACAACTAGCAGAATCACAAATGCAAGATAAACCAAAGACCTGGCAAGAAATAGTTCCTCATCAATACCATCAGTATGGACAAGTATTTATGGAACAAGAATCAGAAAGATTTCCTGGACCAAGGAAATGGGATCAGGCTATTGACCTAAAGTCAGACATCCCAACGACAATCAATTGCAGAGTGTACCCCCTTTCACCCAAAGAAAAGGAAGAACAGGGAAAGTTCCTTGAACAAAACTTACGACTCAAACGGATAAGAAGGTCCAATTCACCATACACCAGTGGATTCTTCCTTATAAAAAGAAAGATGGTAAATTCCGACCAGTACAAGATTATAGGAATCTAAACAAATGGACAATACCTAACATATATCCACTACCCCTAATTCCGGAACTCATCCATGCCTTAGCAGGAAAAGAACTTTTCACCAAATTTGACGTCAGGTGGGGCTACAATAATATCTGGATCAAAGAAGGGGATGAATGGAAAGCAGCCTTCAAAACCAGCAACAGATTGTTCGAACCAATGGTAATGTTCTTCGGACTGATGAACTCTCCAGCCACCTTTCAAACCATGATGGATGACATCTTTCAAGAAGAACTCACACAAGGATGGTTGAAAATCTACATGGATGATATCATCATTGCCACAAAAAATGATGAAATGGAACATGCATCTAAAGTCAACCACATACTATCCAAATTAAAACAACACAACCTCTACCTTAAGCTAGAAAAATGCCAATTCCACAAAAGAAAGGTTGAATACCTTGGAGTAATTATAGGAGAAGGAGAAATAACTATGGACCCTGTCAAGGTCAAAGGAATTAAAGACTGGCCAACCCCATTGACATTAAAAGAAGTCAGAAGTTTCTTGGGATTCTGCAACTTCTATCGAAACTTCATACCCAACTTCTCCATAAAAGCCAGACCACTAAACGATTTAACAAAGAAAAATAAACAATGGGAATGGATGACAAAAGAGGATCAAGCCTTTCAAATCCTAAAAGAAACCTGCATATCTTACCCAGTACTACATACCCCAGATTGGACAAAACAATTTGTTCTAGATACCGATGCATCAGGATTCGCTATTGGAGCAGTTATATCTCAAGAATACGAAGACGGTCTACATCCAATCGCATACTACTCTAGAACACTGTTGGATGTGGAAAGGAATTACGATGCACATGACAAAGAATTAGCGGCAGTAATTTTCGGGCTAAAAAGTGGACAACCATTCTTCCTGGGAGATGATAAACCAGTCAGGATAAGGACAGACCATAAAAACCTCACTTATTTCAAAGAACCACAAAAATTAACAGGACAACAAGCAAGATGGATGCAATACATGCAAGATTTCAACATCACCATGGAACATGTCCCTGGACACACACACACAATTGCCGACACACTTTCCCGTCGCAAAGACCTTAACAAGGGGGTAGAAGAACAAAAAACCATGCTACTACCACCTGAAATCTTTGTGTGAAATACCTACCTACCAGATAAACCCAACAAATGACGAGAAATCTTGAGACAATTCCACAACACCCCCTTTGCAGGACACCCAGGAATAGCTAACACCTGGGATTTAGTCAAACAACATTACGAAGGACCTAGACTATGACAGTTCGTAGAACAATACGTCAAAGGTTGCGCCAAATGTCAAGAATCTAAGACCAACATACCCAGAAAGAAAGCTACAACCTTCCCACTCGACACACACATTGAACAAGGTCTCTTTCAATATGAATTGATGGATCTCATCACTGACCTACCTAAATCAGAAGGATTCGACAGTGTCCTTACCATCGTTGACCAAGGATGCTCCAAAGCGACAAAGTTCATCCCATGCAACAAAATGATCGATGGAACAGGCGTCGCACATGAGTATTTGAAACACCTCGTGCCCTGGTTTGGTATTCCCAAGAGAATCATCTCCGACAGAGACCCTCAATTCACATCAAACTTCTCTAAAGCCATATGTAAAAATCTAGGCATCAAACAAAACATGTCCACTGCATTCCACCCCCAAACCAATGGACAAACAGAAAATGAATGCATGGCTAGAACAATACCTAAGACCCTGGACCACAACCCATCCTCATTCCTGGGCAAAAATGCTCCCTTTGGCAGAATACACACACAACTCATGGAAACATGAAACATCACGAAGATCACCACACGAACTCCTCATGGGATTTAAACCCCAAATTAACATTAGTCTAGAAGACAACAATATGCCCTCATCCACCAATCGCCTAAAACAATTGGAAGAAGCAAGACAAGATGCACAACAACTTCTAGAACGCAAACAACAACCTCTAAAACCCAACATGAAGGAGATGGAAGAAGGAAACCTGGTATGGCTAGAAGCAAAGAACCTCAAAACACAAGGAACACACAAGTTAATGCCTAAAAGATATGGCCCGTTCCCCATCACAAAAAGAATTTCCAAAGTCGCTTATCAATTATAACTCCTGCCATCGATGAAAATACATGACATCTTCCATGTCAATTTACTCCTCCCTTACAAGGAGATGGAAGAATACAGCACACCATTTACATGCCCCCCACCGACTGTCGAAAACAAGGAAGAATACAAAATTGAAGCGATTCTAGACACCAGAAGGTTCGGACGAACACATAAACTTCAATATCTCGTACATTGGAAAGGATACCCTGCATCAGACAACTCCTGGGTCAACCACCACGATTTTAATGCCCCAGAACTTCTAAAAGAATATTACTCTGCTTTGGCTGGACGACCCCAAGTATAAAGACACCACCTGCAAACAATCATTCCTCACTGCTACACCCCCATACTACGACATGTCTTCCACACAAAATTCCTTTGCTACCTCTACCACTACTCTTGTGCCTACTCCCCCTTACTCTCCTATGCTCATTCACCTACCGCTGTCCAGAGAACCATCCCCTTCAACGGCAGCAATCATTAACACCAGACTACTCGTTCGACGTGCTGCACAACACGCTGCAATGATAGTACAAGCACGCGAGCTATGGGAAGATGACTCCCTCACCACCATATTATGTGCCTTTGGCAATTGATCCCCCACACAAGGGACCAATTCTCCCATCAGAACCCATAGCCCGTCCTATCACGTTTGCTCCCCATCACCTGACCCCATTCCAATCCCTCCATGCATAACCACTCCTATCATCGAACAGGCTGAAAACATCATCCTGCTTGATGAAAACTTTGCCCCAACGAACCATGAGAGAACACCACCCCCCATCTACGAACCACCTGCTAATCACACCCAGCCTTCAGAGCTGGAAGAACTCGGAGAAGGATGGGAGGAAGGAGACTTAGGACTAGACTTACTGATCCCAGACCCAGGCAACAAAGACGACACACTTCCCCCTCGCTTTGTCCTTCCTGACCTCACACACGGCTTCCCCTCTCTGCTAGCCACTTATGGCCCTGGATGCCCCATGCACCGCATACCCATTCGAGCACGAGCTGACCCCTACCCTCGCCCTCTTCTCACACAAAAGGATGCCTTTATGTTCAAAGATGGCCTTAGACACACCGCAGCGATAAATGAGGCCCTCAGGTTCAAACAGGACCTGTCCCTGGAAGCTGAAGTACGCCGCTATCAATTTGCCATAAAGAAGGTACGACAGATGGCAAATGGTCTTGTCATGGCTTGAGAAAGGTACCACAACATGGTATGGGAAGTAAGAGACTCCAAGGTCAAACTCACCAAAGCTCGCCTTGAACCACGAGTCTTATTCAGGACCATGCCTCAACTCACCGACCAAGAACACAAGGATGCCAAAGAGGCCTTAATGGACCCATGGTATCAGTTCTCCCCTTGACTTTCTGACAAATGCGCTTGGTGCCATGACAGAGGACACGACACTTTCGAATGCCCCAAAATCGCCATCTGCGTCCTCTGCAATCATCATGGACACTTAGCTGACCACTGCAGAAATCCACACCGACAATGCAAGACCGACAGAATGTGTCAAGTCCCCCGCAACCAGCTTCACTTCGACACCCATCGCTGCCATTCCACCATTATCCCCTACATCGCTTAGACATTAACAAGGGGGTGATGTCACAAGTACCGGTACCTTGGACTGGACCGGCAACCGGACAAGCCTACCCAGACAAGCCTCACGATTCTTGCACATTCTAATGACTCATTTGCCTTGCATGTACCACCACCTTCCAGCGTGTTCCAGTTCCGATCGTCTCATTGTTACCTCATGTCCACCATTTGATATAGGATATATCTGTCTATATAAACCTGTCAGTAGAAGAGAACAAGCCCTAAGCTTGTTCTCTTGTGAAATATCACTGGATTCAGCTTCAGAACTGTAGGCTTGCAGGAAACCAAGCAAATGTCTCAGAAACTCTTTCATCTCTCTAAGTCTTCGAACACAAGGACTCAATCACTATATTTCCTCTCTGCGGTACACACTGGCCTTTGCTGTGTTGTCACTGAGATCCCCAATTCTTGTGAGAACTCGTTGTCTCACTCAACTCAGTGCGCATGTCTCGTGCGTGAAACAATTTGTCAGTGACACCACCCCCAGTCAGTGACAGAATTATAGTTTTGTCTTACACAAACTGAAATATCTTTTGATAGATCTTAAGGATCTTATCGTTGTTATCATAACCTGCGCCCATCTGCTTCAACAAGCAATACTAAGGACCTTAATATAAGTATTAAGGTCGACTCTAATGACCCTAATAGAAGTATATAAGGGACCTTATAAGCAACTCTATTCCCTGAACCAAACTACAAGCCCTCAAATGACCAGCCCTAAACTAACTAACAGTAAATGAATCAGGTGCTTTACACATGTACTAAAGCAGTGAACATGTGGACAGTAATGGCTCTTACTCATCAATAGGGGCCTTCTTACTCAGCAGCTTACTGAGCATGATGGAGCATGCTCAGTAAGCATACTCTGACTTCTTACTCATCCACCAATTGTGCTTGATAACAAGGTTATGACTTGTTCCCTATTTAGCAGCTCTCTTGTAGTATATAAGTGCTCAATAAAGTAGCAGACAGTCTTCAGACTGTCCATTTGTTTACAGCACTCTCTTCCTGGGATACTCCTTTAAGGACTGTCCCCTTGTGATCAATCTGGCCTCTTCCCTGTGTAACTGCTCAATGCTGCCAGTAACTGTACCTCTTTGGTACTTGATACTGCTCTGGACATTACTTCTTGCCCATGCCATCTTGGACATTTATTGACTTGTCTTTGAACTAATCCCTTGCTCTTGAACTGGATTGTTCAACAGTGAGTCTCAACAATTAGGGTCCTTAGAGTTGACCCTAATATCCATATTAAGGTCCTTAGTATTGCCTTATAGTTTGTTCTAAGGTTGTTAGACTTAGTGTCACAGTAACTAGCCGTGTCAGTTCACAAGTCTTAAGATGGGTTTGATAGTAGAGATGGGTTTGAAGAACAGGCTGGTTCCCATAGTAGAGAGTAAGGATCCCTCCAGCAGTCAAAGTGTTTTATGCTAAACAGGTTATGGCCAATAGACCCTTCCTAGTATGACTCAGTCCATTGAGAAGCTAGGGTAAGTTTGTAATGGGATAGACTAGGGCTGGTTCCACTAGCTATATGTGTTCAAGTCTGTCTTAGACCTTGAACATGCAGAGAGAAGAGGAAGGTAGGTCTTTAAGGAGGAGAGCTCTTCTTAGTAGAGTGAAGAGAGACTCTTAGGAAAGGAAGGGATAGGTAGAGTAGATGGTAGATGGTGTGTGTGTGTGTGTTGTGTGTGAAGAGTTGATGAAATGGAGAGGTGTAGTGTTGTTTGAGGATCAGGAGCAAAGAAGGTTGGATTCTACAAGAGACCAAGCTTAGGGCTTTGGTCTTAAAGCACTGAGCTTTATATATACAGGAGAAGCGCAGCAATAGCTGTGCCTTGACTGTGCTACTAGTATAGTAGGAGTCATAATAAGTAGGAATCATCAAAATAAAGCCACGAACGAGTCAGAATCAAGTAACTGTGCTGCACAGTAAATGTGCAGCATTGCACAGTCAAAACTAAGAAGCAAATATAAAAGGAAAGAGAACCAAACAAAGGGAAAGTAACAGCAATCCAGTGTTACCTGGACATGTATGGATCACATGATAACAAAGAAGGGATCACAAGATGTAAGAGATCATGAGGCCAGTAAGTAGAGGGACGTACAAAAGCAAACAGTCCATAGCAAAAGGTAAGAAGTAACCATAAAAGGAAAATGGTGTAACACTTAGTCTAATAACACGTTCTAGGGCTTATAGTATCTTCATTAATGTCCAATGTAAAGCACTGGAGGTTGTCTTAAAGGGTCCTTAGAGAGCTTCTAATACTGTCCTTTACTGTTAGATGTCAAGACTCACTGTTGAACAATCCAGTTCAAGAGTGAGGGGTTAGTTCAGAGACGAGTCGATAGACGTCTAGGATGGCATGGGCCAGGAGTAGAGTCCAGAGCAGTAACAAGTACCAGAGGGGCACAGTTACTGGTACAGTCAAGTAAGCACGCAGAGAGGAAGCCAGGGTAGTCACAAGGGGATGGTCCTTAAAGGAGTATCCCTGGAATGGAGAGTGCCATAAACAAATGGACAGTCTGAGGACTGTCTGCTACTTTATTGAGCACTTATATACTACAAGAGAACTGCTAAATAGGGAACAAGTCATAACCTTGTTATCAAGCACAATAGAGTGATGAGTAAGAAGTCAGAGTGTGCTTACTGAGCATGCTCAGTCATGCTCAGTAAGCTGCTGAGTAAGAAGGCTTCTCTTGATGAGTAAGAGCTTTCACTGTCCACATGTTCACTGCTTTAGTGCACATGTGAGCACCTGATTCATTTTCTGTTAGTTAGTTTAGGGCCGGTCATTTGAGGACTTGTAGTTTGGTTATGGAATAGTGTTATCTTATAAGGCCCTTATATAGTTCTATTAGGGTCCTTAGAGTCGACCCTAATACTTCTATTAAGGTCCTTAGTATTGCCTTATAGTTCATTCTATAGTTATTAGAGTTGGTCTAATAATGTGTTGTAGGGCCTTTGATACTAGGTTAGTGCCTATTGTAGAGCACCTAGAGTCGTCCTAAAGGGTCCTTAGGAAGGTCCTAATACTGTCCTTTATTGCTAGAAGGGTTGCCCTTAAGTGGGGCTTGTTGTATGTCGATTGTGCCAAGAATTGCTCGCACAACAATGCGCGCGCAATATTGTGGACACCTCTACTCACCCCTTTTGCTCATGTGAACAGGGTGACACCATAGAGGCTGGGTTTCCTCCTATAAGGAAGGGTCCTTCAAGGGCCCTCTCCGGAGAATGGTTCATGACACATGCTGGGACAGGTGACATCCATCTTGTGAGATGGGAAGAAGTTGTGTCAAAGGTGTTATGAACCAAGGCCAGATCCTGGCTATGTATTGTCCTATTTCACTCAAGAGAGACCTCTCTCACTTTGCATCGTCAACACACTTCCATTTCTTGGCCTACTCCTCCTGCAGTGCAAGATATTGCTATTGCAAAGGCACTATGACATGACCAGGTACCCATTTCCTAATCAGGTAATCATCGTGTGGCAGCCACATGGCCACCCAGCCACCAGGGACCCGAAACAGCGGCATGAACTCCTATAACTCATTGCATAACTCATATGACATCATTTAGCTCCAATGACATCATGGCTGACTGAGCAACCCCACAATGACCTCATGGGCTCACTAAGTGCTCCACAAGTGACATTGTAAAGATGTCATCACTCCACAATGATCAGTAATACGCTCAGTAAGCCTGAAACCTGACACAAGTGAGTTTATGCCCCTGTAGTCCTATTGGATGGTACCAAGGAGTCTAGAATAGTTCCAGTTCTTTGTAATCGACCCTGTACACAGTATATAAGCCCCAATGTAGCATGGAAGTTGTTAGACTGTCCATTTGTGATACTCTCATCCTCCTGGGTACTCCCCTACGACCACTCAGTTTAAAGCCTTCCTCATCTTCAAGGTACTCTTCAAGACTGCCTTGTTCAAAGCCTCTTCGCTGCACTGGCCTCCAACCTTCGCCTCTGCCTCCAGCAACACCTACCAGTCCCCCTCTGGTACCTCCTAGTCGTTTGGCTCATCCTCTTGTTCAATGCCGTCTACACTGCATACCACCTGTTCCGACCCTTGCCCACCTGCTCCTGAGTCCTTAGTGATCAGCAGTATGTGTCTTGACAAAAGGTGAGAATCACCTACTGCTATGTAAGTATAAGTATGTGGTCCAGCAGTCAATGATTCTCTCTTGACTCCAATTTAATAAAAAAGGTTGTGTGCAGCAGCAATTACATGTGTACAATATTAACAATCACTTTGACATACATACTCAAGTGAAACCAGGTGGTGTCATGAACCATTCTCTGGAGAGGGCCCTTGAAGGACTCTTCCTTATAGGAGGAAACCCAGCCTCTATGGTGTCACCCTGTTCACACGAGCAAAAGGGGGTGAGTAGAGGTGTCCACAATATCACGCACACATTGTCGTGCAAGCGATTCTCAGCACAATCGACATACAGCAAGCCCCACTTAATGGCAACCCTTCTAGCAATAAAGGACAGTATTAGGGCCTTCCTAAGGACCCTTTAGGACGACTCTAGGTGCTCTACAATAGGCATTAACCAAGTATCAAAGACACTACAACATGTTATTAGTCTAACTCTAATAACTATAGAACGAACTATAAGGCAATACTAAGGACCTTAATAGAAGTATTAGGGTCGACTCTAAGGACCCTAATAGAACTATATAAAGGCCTTATAAGATAACACTATTCCCTAAACCAAACTACAAGTCCTCAAATGACCGGCCCTAAACTAACTAACAGAAAATGAATCAGGTGCTTGCACATGTACTAAAGCAGTGAACACGTGGACAGTGAAGGCTCTTACTCATCAAGAGAAGCCTTCTTACTCAGCAGCTTACTGAGCATGACTGAGCATGCTCAGTAAGCACACTCTGACTTCTTACTCATCACTCTATTGTGCTTGATAACAAGGTTATGACTTGTTCCATATTTAGCAGTTCTCTTGTAGTATATAAGCACTCAATAAAGTAGCGGACAGTCCTCAGACTGTCCATTTGTTTACGGCACTCTCCATCCCTGGGATACTCCTTTAGGGACCGTCCCCTTCATGACTATTCTGGCTTCTTCCCTGCGTACCTGCTCGACTCTACCAGTAACTATACCCCTTTGGTATTTGTTACTGCTTTAGACTCTGCTCCTTGCCCACACCATCTTAGATGTCTACCGACTCATCTTTGAGCTTACTCCTCGCTCTTGAACTGGATAGTTCAACAGTGAGTCTTGACAGGTGGTTCAGGTGCGTGAGCTCGCTCGCTTAAGTATCTGCCTACTCCATGGCCATGGCCAGTGAAACCCAGAGAACTGTGGGCCATAAGTGCCTTATCAGCAATAATTGGCTGATGGGGATCAATCTCCCCAATGACAGAGATATGCACATATGCGGTTTCATGCAAATTCTCACACACAGAATAAACTGAGGAAAGTATTGACATTGACATGAACAACCTGCCAAGTTGTCATCACATATGCATGCACACATTCATCTAAGAGAGACCACCTGATTCGGCAATGACAGTATGCAGCGTGGGCTTTGCTGCCCTACATAGTGCATTAAGGACATCCATCCCCAACTTACCACCCACATCTTCCCAATAAACCCTTTCTACCATTGGAAAGGATTGTACATAGGCACACATGATGTCCTGTTATATGGGTAAGACATGGAAGACAAAAATGTGGTAAGGTCATACCATATCCCTATGTGATAAGCAAGCTTGGTTCAGGAACCAACCCAGAGTGTGGATCTGTCTTAGCTCACGAGTTGGGTAACCATCACTATCATAGTGGTCAGGTTTGTATGTGGTGAGGCAGATGGCAAAGTTGGCAAAATTCGAAGCCCAAGATGGTTGAGGTTCTGAAAATGGCTCACAATTTGCAAGAGATGAAGAAAGGTAGGATCATGTGGTTGGAATTGGCTCATTTCCACTTCTAGGTTGTAAAGGCTTGACAAGTTACCCAGTTTCTCTCCAATGTCACAGCAAATCCCCAATGGAGCACAAAGGGTCAGAAGATTGGGTAGGAAAGGCTGATGGCTAGGTCAAATGTGGTCCAATGGCACATTGCATTGGATATGGATGCTCTTAAGGCCCTTGTGCTTGGTTAGAAAACGAATGAGTGCTGGCCGTGGGATATCCCCTTTGAGAATGAGTTTCTCAAGATATGTCATGTTGAGCTTGCAAAATAAAGCAGTCCAGTGGGAGGGTTTCAAAGATACTATGCAAAGGAACAGGGACTCGATAGGTGAGTGCTTGAGAATCCCCATTGTGGTTTCCACAATTCCGGGAGCAAAGGCATAATCAGATGAAATATCAAGTAAATTAATTGTGTGAGAGCTGCATGCTCCACTTCTTAAGGTGATGGAGGAAGGAAGACAATCCACAGAACCGAATCCTGCGAAGTGCAGTCATGTGAGTGGTAGGGTGTTAAACAATTGGTGCATTTTGATGAACCCAGGGCCAGCAGAAGCAGATTGGAGTTAGTTTAGGGCTGGTCATTTGGGGACTTGTGGTATTTGTCAGTGGAATAGTGTTGCCTATAAGGCCCCTTATACAGTTCTATTAGGGTCATTAGAGTCAACCCTAATATCCATTTTAAGGTACTTAGTATTGCCTTATAGTTTGTTCTAAGGTTATTAGAGTTAGTCTAATAATGCATTCTAGGGCCTATAGTATCTTCATTAGTGTCCAATGTAAAGCACTTGAGGTCGTCTTAAAGGGTCTTTAAGGAGCCTCTACTATTGTCTTTTATTGCTAGAAGGGTTGCCACTAAGTAGGGCTTGTTGTATGTCAATTGTGCCTAGAATCAATTGCATGACAATGCATGTGCAATATTGTGGACACCTACTCACCCCTTTTGGTTGTGTGAACAGGGTGGCATCATAGAGGCTGGGTTTCCTCTAATAAGGAAGGGTCCTTCAAGGGCCCTCTCTGGGAAATGGTTCATGACAACTGACATGCTCTTTTGGACCAAGTTTGTGGACAACTTCTATGTGGAATTCAAAGATACCACAGAGCCAGAAGATGCCTTCATGGAGCTGCAACAGTTGTCAATGTCTAAAGCAGCATCACTGGATGATTACACCAGCAAGTCCCTTGTTCTGCTCAATAAAGCAGGATGGGACCAGAACTTGCCAGGAGCAGTCAAAGCCTATAAAGCAGGACTACTCACCTGGGTGGTATGATGAATTTACAATCAACCAGTCAGAGACATTCCCCCCATCAATGATCTATGAGCATGGATTAATGCTGCTAGGGAGGAACAAGCCAGAGACCAGCTCATGAGAGCTAATCTTGGATCTGGAGGTGGAGCATTAACCACCAGGGAAAATTGCATGAAATCCCTACAATCTGGGAAAAGGCGAAACCAATGAGACCCCAATGCTATGGAAGTGGACTTGGTATCCACTGATGCAGCAAGGACCAAGCATCACCCTCCTCTGACAGAGGAGAAGAAGAAACTGCTAGCAGAAGGAAAATGTTGGATGTGCAGCCAACTGGTGGCGTGTGTACGGACAAAGCCGAACTGTACATGTAAATATTCGAATACTTGTCGTTCGATTTTTCCCTCAGTCTTTCATACACAAGACTGAGGTCAGTACAACACCCCTTTTACCGCTCTCCCTAAGATCTAATACTGTACATAGTAACAATCCTTTTAGGTTAGCTTACTAACTAATACAGTCTTTCATACACAAGACTGAGTAACAATCCTTTTAGCTTCAACAGATTATGAGACCTGACAGCTACTAATTACATCAACATCCCAAATAAAGCCATTCTTTCCCATAACAAAGCAGAATGAGTACCTCACCATCAGTCGCACAGCCTTCGACTATAAAAGGCACAAGTGCTCCCACAGCAGGAACCACGGGAAAAAATGGAAGAGGCAGAATTCAACGACCCGACACACCTACCCTTGAGGACGGCAAAGTCGAGTATGCTCAGTGGAAAGGAGTGATGGAAGCCATCTTCCTAGCTACGGATCTATTGGATATAGTAAAAGGAACTGAACAGAAACTGAGTGAGATCGTAGACCCTGACGGTGCCGCAGATTGGATGTCAAGGGACCGCGACGTGCATACCCAAATCTTTATGACAGTCCGAGGGCACGCTCTCACCATAATACTTGGATCAGTTACTTCCAAAGAATCCTGGGACATACTCGCAGAACATTTCCAAGGAACAGGGGAGCACCAGGCTGCTCAACTACTGGGTGACCTATTTCTAAAACCCTTAAAGGACATGGAACCGATGGCCCCTCAGCTTGCGCACAAAGTACTCACCATGCAAATGCATGCAATGATTGGATTCCCAATAAACCCAAAAGTCCTAGCTTTCATGATGATCCTTTCACTCCCAAAGTCAATGCACACTTCCAAAAGGATCCTATGTTCCACCCCTGTTGACAAACTTAATACCACCTATATATCAAGCCAAATCCTCATTGAAGAGCAGGACACGATCCACGAGTCAGGTAATACCGCCGTGCTCTACTTTTCCAATGTGTCAAACAAAGGAAAGGGAAAGGACTCAAAAAGGGACAATAAAAAATGTACCCATTGCAACAAGACAGGACATACTATAACAGAATGTTGGAAACTTCATGGGAAACCAGACTGAGAAGGCAAAAATTGCAACCTCCGACGATAGCGTGCCTGGGACGCCGAAGTCTCAACCACCACAAATCACTAGCGCTGGAGTTGCCAACGCTTTCACTCACGACAATCCCTATCGATTATACCACATGTCTGGGGATGATACAGCCCCAACCACAATCTGTGCACTTAAAACCAAGGACCTCCGAGCAGCTAACCTTAAGGACAGCTGGCTCATGGACTCCAGGGCATCATGCATCATGACTTTGCACCATGAATGGTTCAGCCAATATACTACCTTTTCACGCCCTACTCAAGTCATCCTTGGAGATAACAGCTCCATCCCTGCAATTGGAGTCGGCCAGGTCCAAGTCCAAATGCATGCAAATGGTGCATGGAGCACTGCGTTGCTCCATGATGTCTTGCATGTACCGGACTTAAATGGAAACTTACTGTCAGTTTCACACTTAGCGTGGCGTGGGGCATCAGTCTGTTTTGAAGGGGAAACATGTGGCATATATGACAGCAACCAACTTGTATGTGAGGGGACCCTACACGGTTCATTATATGCTATGTCCATCAAATCCCCCAAGTCTGAGTCCGCACGCATAGCCACGCTGGACCATTTCCCCATGGAAGGCGACCAAATACATGAGGTCGCCCTTGCTGCACACACTGCCTCATCCAAGGCCTCCCTAGACCTTTGGCACCAGTCGCCTCGGTCACTTAGACCCTAATGCTATAAACCGGATGCTGAAAAAGGGCATGGTAAAAGGAATGGAGATTGTGGGCAAAGGACTCACCTCTGGGAAATGTATCCCTTGCCTCAAAGGGAAGCAAACCTGGGAAGAAATCTCAAAGACAACTGGCATGCATGCCAATGTTGTGTTAGGCCACGTCTTCTCGGACATTTGTGGAAAGATGCCCACACAAACTCGCCAAGGTTTTGAGTATTTTATCACCTGGACAGATGATATGTCTCGGAAAGTGTTCATCAGCAGACTGAAGCACAAGTCTGATGCTCTGGCACACCTCCAGGTGTTCACCACGCGTGCAGAAGTCGAAACTGGCCGATGCCTAAAGATCCTCTGCACAGACGGAGGGGGCAAATATACTGGTGAAGAATCTCAAGCATACCTGACAGAAAAAGGTATTCAGCTAGAGACTACCACTCCGGACACACCGGAACACAATGGCGTCGCAGAGCGCATGAGCCAGACCCTACTTGATAAGGTCTGGGCAATGCTCATCAATGCCGACCTTCTAGAGTCGTTCTGGATCAATGCGCTCGAGTACACAGCCCTCATCCACAACGTTACACCAACTCGCACACTCGACAACATGACCCCAGAAGAGGCATGCAACAGGAACAAACCAAACATATCCCGACTCCGCGTTCGTCCACATCCCTAAGGCCCCTTTTACCAACCGAGAATTCTTGAATCTTGAACTTGAACTTGGATTTCGGGATTTTCCGGGAGTGACAGGAGTGACAAGAGTGATGTAAGTGATATGATGTATATAATAAATTAATATGCATTTTTTTCTGTTGTCATTTGCATATTCACATATTTGGGGTTACACATGATGTGTCAGCATCAAACTCAGAGTTGAGCAGTCTAACTTGAGCTCAACATCTGGGTGCTTGCAGCCCCATTTTCACCAGAGCTGCACATACAAAATTTGCACAAAGATGTGCACCCACACATTGGTGACACATATTCTGCATTAATGACATGCTTGCAATACCCCACTTGGAAGGAGTGGAAGGAAGGGTTAGAAAAAATATTTTACATATCACATGTAAACCCAGCAAATCACACCGGAAAATAACTCATATTTGAAATGGACTCATATTAGTTTATTATGTCACTTACATCACACCTGTCATTCCTGTCACTCCCAGAAAATCCCAAAATCCAAGTTCAAGTTCAAGATTCAAGAATTCTCAGTTGGTAAAAGGGGCCTAAGGAAAAATGCACCAAACTTGATGCTAGGTCATTGGTGTGTACATTCCTCGGATACACACACCAACGGAAAGCCTACAAGCTAGTCCATCATCCCACCCATCGCATCCTGGAGTCTCGCAATGTCATATTCAATGAAGGGGGCCCCACACCACACATTGAGTGTGTAACTCTCGAAAACGACGATGCAGATGAAAGCGTTGACGACATCAACAAAGACTGATAGCAACTTGGAGGGGGTGCGAGACGCTGAACTTGCACCCACTGCCGAGCTGCAGGGCGATGAGGAAGACAAACCTCCCGCACAACCCACCATCAGGCGATCCACACGCACTACGCGTGCGCCCACACGCGATGACGATCCAAAGTTCGGCACCACATCCTATGGACAGCAAAAGTGACGAAATGAACAAGGGAACTTGGCGCATACTGACATGGCCACAGATCCGAAGTCCTATGCTGAAGCCATGTCCCGCGCTGATGCTGCAGAATGGGAACTTGCGTGCGAAGATGAACAACACACCTTCGAAAACATGGGCGTCTTCGAAATTGTTCCACACCCACAAAACCAAAAAGTGGTGGGCAGCAAGTGGGTCTTCAAAATTAAATGAGGCCCAGATGGAAATATCCTGAAATACAAAGCATGCCTCGTTGCACAAGGCTTCACACAAATCGAAGGTATTGATTTCGATGAGACGTTCGCACCTGTAGCCAAAATGGCGTCCCTGTGCACAATCCTCGCCCTTGCTGCAGAACACGATCTAGAAGTGCACCAGATGGATGTCAAATCAGCCTACCTAAATGGTGAACTGAAAGACGAAATATACATGGAACTGCCTCCTGGATTCCATGTACCCGATGGCATGGCACTATGCCTGCTGAAGGCCGTATATGGCACGAAGCAAGGAGGGCGCGTTTGGTATGAAAATATCAAAGCCACACTCGCCCATATGGGGTACACCCACATGGACGCAGACCATGCAGTTTTCATCTGAAAGACCCCCAGGAACTTCTCATTCATAGCCCTCTATGTTGACAACATCACTATGGCCTCTGAAAATCTAACTGTAATCGAGTCAAACAAAAAGGAACTGAAAAAACACTATGAAATGACTGACCTAGGAAACATCACATGGATTCTAGGCATCCATATCACGTGCGATCGCCAGGAAGGCTGGATCGCGCTCTCCCAAGAAAAGTATGTTGAGGAGATATTGGAGCACTTTGGAAAGGCAAACGCCAAACCCATCAGCACCCCGACCCTCGCAAATGAACACCTTTTTAAGGTGCACTCACCCGAGGTAGACATTAAGTCCTATCAATGCATGATTGGTGCAGTAATGTACCTCATGCTGGGGACACGACCCGACCTCGCATATACCGTCGCTGCACTCAGACGACATGCTGCTTGCCCAGGGAATGAGCACCATCATGCGCTCAAGCGTGCTATCCAGTATATCCAGGGAATGAGCGACCACTGCCTCGTTTTCCAACATGGACACAATACCCAGTCGACCTTGACTGGATACGTCGACGTGGACTGGGCCAGTGATGTGAATGACAGGAAGTCGACCTCTGGTTTTGTCTTCATGTTGGTGGAAGGGGCCATAAGCTGGAGCTCTAAGAAACAAACATCAGTGGCCCTCTCAAGCATGGAGGCGGAGTACATTGTGGCCGCACATGCGGCAAAAGAAGCCGTATGGCTGAGACGATTACTCACTGAACTGGGCCAAGGCCCTCATCTCCCCACCACACTCCATGTCGATAACCAATCTGCCATAGCCATCGCCAAGAACCCAGAGTTCCATGATCACACCAAGCATATTGAGGTGCAACACCACTTCCTGCGCCAAAAGGTCGATGCGCAAGAGATCGATCTTGCATACACCCCAACTGAGGATCAGGTTGCTGATGTCTTGACAAAGGGACTCAGCAGGGAGAAACACGAACGTTTCATGAAGGAGATGGGAGTGAACGCACACCACCAGGGCTGAGGGGGCATGTTGGACGTGCAGCCAACCGGTGGTGTGTGTATGGACAAAGCCGAACCATACATGTAAATATTCGAATACTTGTCGTTCAATTTTTCCCTCAGTCTTTCATACACAAGACTGAGGTCAGTACAACACCCCTTTTACCGCTCTCCCTAAGATCTAATACCGTACATAGTAACAATCCTTTTAGGTTAGCTTACTAACTAATACAGTCTTTCATACACAAGACTGAGTAACAATCCTTTTAGCTTCAACAGAAAATGCTTCATCTGCAAAAAGGCAGGGCACCTAAGCTGGAACTGTCCTGACAAGGACAGAGTCAAGAAGAAATCAAGTAACCCAAAGGACAAAGGGAAGGCTCAAGCTCTGGAAACAGAGAAGGAGGATGACTCAGGGGACAGTGGAAACAAAAGCACTGTCTCTGGACAATCCACATCTCCCCCTCCTACCTACAATAAGAGCTCCTCCTCTGCATCCATAAAGAAGATGTCCACCAAACAGAAGGAGGGCTTGCTAGAGGAACTGATGGAACTGGGTTTTTAGGTGCATCTAAGTTGATGGCCTGGCTTAGGAAGAATAGTGTGTTGCAAGTGTACATTAGAAGACTGAATGCTATGAATATTCCATTCACTTTCATCACTGCACACATGATGGCTGAAGAATCTGCTCTACTAGACAGTGGGGCAACAGAGAACTTCATCAATCACTCAGCTTTGAAAAGGCTGAAGATTGGAAGACAAAAACTACATGAACCCGTGGTAGTATGAAACATTGACAGAACTCAAAATAAGCAAGGGGAACTCACCCATTATTGCTGGCTTCACCTCCAATACAAGGAGAAGGAGAGCTTGCAAAAGTTCTATCTCACCAACTTAGGAACAGACTGGGTCATCCTAGGATATCCCTTCCTATATGAATTCAACCCCACCATCAACTGGAAGAAAGGACAGCTGATGGAAGGAGCAGTACAAATTGAAACTGCACAATACAAGTACTTGGATCTCTATGTTGCAAATATTCAAAAGTGAGCAAGAGATGAAAGTCGACAATTGAAGAAGGGGGAAGCAATTTACATACAGAAGATGACTATTGCTCAGAGATGGGCCCAATAGTTGATCAAACCTCAAAAATAAAAGGACCCCCTTGCCAATATTCCAATGCAATTCCACTGCTTTGCTGATGTCTTCTCAGAAGAGAAATCCCAGAGGTTCCCACCACAAAGGGAACCAGATATGCAGATAGAGCTGTTACCTGACACCCCAAAGGAGCTGAACTGCAAGATGTACCCCCTGACACAAGATGAATGAGAATACCTCAAGAAATTCCTAGCTGATGATGTAGAAAAGTGATACATCACTCCAGGTCCTTCCAGCTACACATCTCCAGTGTTCTTCATTGGCAAGAAGGACAGCAAGGAGAAAAGAATCATTGTGGACTATAGACAACTAAATCAGTGGACCAGACAAGACAATGAACCTTTACCACATCTGGAACAAGAGGTGGAAAGACTTCAAGGCAAGAAGGTGTTCTCCAAGTCTGATATACAATGGGGATACAATAACAAACAATTGGCAGAAGGAGATTGCTGGAAAGCAGCCTTCAAGATGCCATATGGAACATACCTGCCCAATGTCATATATTTTGGGCTCAAGAATGTGCCAGCCTTCTTTACTAGGCTGATGAGAAGAGACTTTGGTGACTGGCTGGACTGATGGGCAGAGTACACTGTCAACTATCTGGATGACTTTGGAATCACCACAGGGGACAGTCCAGAACAGCTAGAAATCCACAAGTGGTGTATCACCAAACTGCTTGAGTTGATGCAGAAGGAATCATACTCCCTGAAACCCAAGAAGTGCCAGTTCATGGTGCAGAAGTTAATCATGCTAGGTTGGGACATAGATGAAGGGAAGATGAAGATTGAGGCCTCCAAGGTTCGAGGAATCACAGACTGGCCCAGGGAAATCAAGGATGTGCATGAAGTGTGCAAAGTCATGGTAGTCCTCAGCTACAATAGGGCTTTCATCCAAGGGTTCAGCCAGATTGCTCAACCCATTATTGCCTTGACAAAGAAAGGAGTACCACTTGAATGGACTCAAGAACATAAAGATGCTCTGGAATGACTTATCCAGACAGTATCTTCCAACCCCATCCTGCTCCATCCTGATGAGGAATGACCCTTAAAATTGGAAGTAGACACATCCAACTATGCTATTTGAGTAGTACTATTTCAGAAGGATGAACAAGGAAAGAGGAGACCAATTGGTTACTTCTCTGCTGCCTTGAAACAAGCAGAGAAGAACATGGGACAAAGAGTTCCTAACCATGGTTCAAGCCTTAAAGCACTGGAGGCACTTGCTCATGGGAGCCAAGCACAAAGTAGTGGTCTATACAGACTTTCAAGACACATACTGCTGATCACTAAGGACTCAGGAGCAGGTGGGCGAGGGTCGGAACAGGCAATATGCTTCAAGTAGAGCATTGCAGAGGAGGATGAGCCAAACAATGAGGTACCAGATGGGGACTGGTACATGTTGCAAGAGGCAAAGGCAAAGGTTAGAGGCCAGAGCAACAAGGGGGCTTTAAACAATGCAGTCATAGAAG
>JAGFNK010000298.1:0-64614 GCA_025769875.1 Russula earlei | reverse complement strand
AGAGCACGTTGATATCACCGCGGTAGCGCGGGCCCCCGCCACCCCCGCCTCTCGCGACGTTCTTGTTGGTTCCGCCGAACAGCTGGAGAAGGATGCCCTTCTTGACGTCGTCCATGGCCCACACGCTCGGCGCGAGGGAGCGAGCCAGGAGGGCATAGATGTCCGGGCGCTGGCTGAGCTCCTTCACCTTCTCCTCCATCTCAGCCTTGCGCACGATCTGTCCCTCCTCCACGTCCAGCTCTTCCTCGCCGACGACGCCCCCCCGACGCCTGGCACGCGGTCTCCGCCCACGGGTCGGGTCGACCTGTCGAATCCGAGTCGCGCGTCCTGGCCGAGTCGGATGTGCACGACGTCAAGGAAGGTCTTGAAGAGGCTCTTGATCGTCCGTCGCCGCGGGTTCACGCGCACAGGCACGCTGCGGAATATGCCCGTGACAACGAGGCGGTCGCCCGGCTTGCTCACGTCCACGAGCTCGTCGTACGCGCTCAGGGAGACCGTGTGCGGGGTCTGCCCGTCCGGGACCGCGTCGGGCGTCTCCTGCAGCCGGGATGACTTGGCGGTCTGCGAACTCGCACCGATTGTGAACCAAGGACATCGTGCCGTCGGACGCGCAGACGTCGCGCGGGCAAGCGGCCGGCTCGTCGATCTTACCGCGGTCGATTTCGACTTGCACGGTATGGTTACAGTTGAGGCAGCGGAAGAAGGCGACCTTCATGTCGGGGATGACGGGAGTGGCTCGGATGACGAGACCTTTGATACAAACGAGTTTGTCCGTGTCTAGGGGGGATAAACTTTCAGTCATTCACCAAAATGGAACCAAGATGATAGTCCATACCTTGCGGGTTGAGGCCGCGCATGTTGACAGCGGGCAAGCCAAACGGCCGAACTTTGTACACCTTGCTCATGATCTCTGCAATCTCCTCTTCGCCTTCTTGGCCAACCATGCCCTCCACGCCCTCCGCCTGGTCCTCTTCGGCAAGCTCGAGCATGATATCCTTCAGCACCTGGTCCATAGCCGGGATGACCTCCTGCGGATACTTGACGAGTTGGCCGTACAGCTTACGGCTCGGCGGGAACGCGCGCAGGTTCTCGCAGTCCAGGTTGAGGTTTGCCTCGCCCGTGACGCGCATCCGCCTCAGATAGCCTTCGTACAGCAGCGCCTCGACGACGGCGGGGGAAGACGCCACTTTGGTGGGCAGGCCAAGGGAGCGGTCGTGCGCGACGCGATACTTGGGCTTGAAGCCCTTGACGAAATCCCTGAACGCCTTCATCGTGTCGGCCAGATTGACCGTCGTGCCCCAGATCGCGCGAATCTCGTCGGGCTCGTCCTCGGTCGCCACCGCCGGGGCCGACAGTGGAGGGAGAGAAGACGCGGGGAGAGAGAGCCGATCCGCGTCCGAGGAGAGATTGGCGTTGTTGTTGCGTGGACGGGCAGTCCGCGAACGCGTCGGCGTGAGGCTCAGCGACGAGTGGATATCTCCTCTTCGATTTTTTGGGGTTGCCAGCCTGGCAGGGCTCCTGTGTGATATGATTTTTATTTTTATTTTGTGAACCTTGGGATACTACAGATAAGGGAGGGCATACGAGGGAAAGTCGAGAGGCTCGGAGTCCAGATTTGAACCGGCCTCGCTCGAGCCCCTCCCTCCGGGGGTCTTATACGCGTTTTTCGCAGGCGACGATGACGGGAAATGTGCAGGGCTGCTTGATGAACCAGCTGAAGGTGGCAGGCACAGTCAGTGCGATGGTCCAGAACTCAGACCACAAGATGTAGACTCACGCGCAAACAAAGGGGATCTGTTTCTTCTCGGGGTGCTCGTCATTCCAACGGCACGACGGGCGACTACGCCGCGAAGAGGGGTGCCTGCTTGAGTCGGGGTGTTCCAGCAAGAAAGAGAGGGACCGCAGGTGGCGCCTGGCTCATCGACTGGCCACCGTGCGCCGTTGGCGTCCTGCGGGAGTTCGTCGTCGATGGCCATCGCGACATCATCGGAAGAAGGGATTGGAGCGGTGATGAGGACATGGCCCGATGATAGTCAAGCAAGCAAATTAGCGACGCGTTTCAACGCGTTTGTCACAAATGTGACACGACGCGGTCATGGCAGAATAATCGTACAAAGGCCACCGGGCCATCTATTACAAGTTGACCAATCCCTTCGTCTCTCGCACTTCCTGCTCCGTCACCGCCTTACCTTGTGTCCGTCCCTCTACTTCCTTCCTTCCCTAGCTCTCGGATGCGTCCCTCATTCAGTCCAATCAGTGATACACACACCCTTCATGGGAAGTGGGTACGAGCCCACGCGGATGCCCTCTCTCTTTTACGCGTTCCTGCAGTTCCGTGAGGTATGGCGCAATGGTGGATTCTTGCAGACTGTACATAGTGCGGGGATATGGTGGTCAGGGGAAACGAATATACATATATACCCTGGCCCTCGATACGCACGGAGTGAAGATCTGATGTCGGAAGGGCCGTTCTGAAGGGGGAGGCAGCGGCAAGAACGCCTTCAACCCGTCGAGCATTTTCTGGAACAAGCTCGGTATGCCCGGTAGGACGCAGAGCTTCCCTTCCAACCGCACCACCGGCTAAATCAAAGTGGGTGGGAGGTTTCTCGTCAAAACACCGTTCGACGCCTGGCGATGAAAGGATGATCGATAACGGTTGCTTACGACCCAGATGTCACTCGCGGTGAAAAGCGTCTCCGCGTCGGCGGGGAAGAGTGCCATCCTCTCTCGGGCACGCCTCTGCTCCGCGTTCTGGTTGTGCACCCATGATCGATGTTTGCTCAATTCGGCCATGCGTCGAGAGTCTCCGCGTGGTGCACGAGTGGCTGGTTGAAGGCCTTTGCCAGAGAGGCATATGTAATGTCTGACAACATTGTAGCCCGGTCGGCGAGGGTTCTGCACGTCGGGGATACATCACGGCCTCGGTCCACGCACCGTCATGAGTGGGTCCTATCCCCCCGCTGGTGATCACGAAATCGTACTTGAAGGCCATTCGTCTGCTCGCCTCGATTCTTCGACGCCATCGCTTCGTCAGTGCAACCTGTAGGTATGTAGACTCGGATCGTACATTTCGCCTTCTTCGTCTGGTATCACCTCGATTCGCTTCCTGCAACGCCGATCGCAGTAGCACACCCAGGACGGCGCATACATACGGCGCAACCACGTACAGATCGATCCCATTCTCGAAGCAGTAGCGCGCAAAATAGTTCGAGTTTCGTTCGAGGGTCTTCCCGTTCAAAATCTCGTCTCTTTTTTATGGAAAGGGGATGATTGTCCATGAGTTCCGGCGATGATCACGAACCCCCTTATAGACGGCGCACCCGACGATGAGCGCCCCTGCCGTTTTGATCCACCGTCCTTCACCCAATGGATTTGGCGGGATGGGTGACAGCTCGAAGCGTATGTCGGATGAGGGCGCGCCGCCCGTTGCGGCGGTACGCGCCCCAGCTGTGCGACCCGAGGAGTGCGTGATGCTCGTCATAGGAAAGAGACCGTGAAAATCCTCGTGGATGTAAAAAGAGTTTATAGCTCATACGAAGGTTGATGGCATGACCGAGGTAGTCCGAGGCCGAGGCGGGCACACATGCGCTCGCAGCACAAGATCAATCCGAGAGCGCTCGCAACAAACACTCTCCTGCGGCTCACCTCGCCAACGCCAACGTTTCGAAAACGCTCTATATTTTGTACAGGTAATTTGTTACCTCATTGGTAGCACATATAAACCACATAATAGTCCAAGCTATCCGGGCCACGGCAGTGAATAACTTAAAAGGCAAAGCCTCGAGCAGATATAACAAGCAACAAACTACTTTGGTCCATCTGTGGTCATGCCCAGCAATGTTCCAGGGGTTTGCACACGCATCTCATCGATTCCCATGAGCCGAGAATTTACGTCCACTACCAGGTACTTCGGGAGTGGGCGCGAGCAGATCGTCAACACTGGCGCGGTGCCTTGAAGTTTTTGGGGAATTGGACGTCTTGATCCTGAGCAGTAGAGATGCGACAGATTCATCCTCCGGTGTCCACGACGGGGAGGATTGTGAAGGTGCGCGGTGATTCCTAGTCGACAGACTTGCTATCGGGAGTTCAAGGCGGAGCGGAGGCGGGACTTGTGGGCTCGTAATCGGGCCTATAACGCCGGACGCTGGCGGTGTCGGAAGCTGGATGGGGTTGACAGTTGGAACTTGTGGTTCTGGGAGGCCTGCATCTGCGACGGATCTGGGGAGCCAGGATGAAATAGAGGGAAGACGGGTGGGAGGAGGGGCGGAGGTAGGGCTAGGGGGAAGGGGTGGGAGGATGGATTGGGCGGAGGTGAAGCGCTTTATGGGTCTGCCCGTCTGCTGTCTGTCCGTGACGCCATCCACCGATGAATGGGAGTCGTAGTCATCCCTCGGCGGGTCGCATCTCCGCTTCCGTTTTGGCCGATGGGCCGCGGGTTGACCGAGGTTGGAACACCGTGGGCAACCCCGGGCCTCGAGCACGCGGACCTTCTCCTGCAGCTCCTGGACGTACAGGACGGCCTTCTCGAGGATCTCGAGCTTGAACTCTTTTCCTGCTTCTGCTTGCTCTTGCCGGGGGGCTGGTTCGGGTTGGCGGACGCAAAGTCGTCGTCCTCGTCGTCCTCGTCGGCGCTCTCGTCGGCAGGGATGGCGGCAACCCTCCGCCCGGCGTCGGCAGGGACGAGATCCCGTAAGATGGCGAGGGCGTCGTTGATCTTGGTGCGCCTGGCCTTCTCGATGCGTGAATGGTTTTGGCGGCGCATGGATTCGCGCACGGCACGTGACAGGCTGCTGGGCTTGCGCCCTCGGCGTTTTGGTTGAGGTACGTCGGCGGCGACGTCGTCGTCATCGGGGGCTCTCGGGGCATCTGGGGCGATCGAGGGGATGGCCGGGGCGAGCAGGGGAAGGGCCTGGGCAGGTCGATCTGGGCCTGAGATGGCGGTGGTGCTCGAACTCGGTCGTTTGGCCCGACGGGGAGGGTTACAATTGGCGGTATACGGAAGGAGGTCTTTGTGAGCAGGGTACATCGGAGAGGGGGGGGGGGAGAGGTGGGTGAGTTGGCGGGGAGGAAGGGAGGGGAACGGAGGAAAGGAGAGGAGAATTTAAAGAGGATGGATGAGTGGGAAGAAGAGGGAAGAAAGCGGGGTAGCGTCGGAAGTGAGAGATAATGATTATTGGGCTCGCGTGCCCTCGCCTCGAAAACGTGCGAACAACGGGCAGACGACCCAAATGGCGCATCTTGATTGGCTTGGGCGTGCAACGGCGACGAACGTGGGTCGACCGAGGGACGCCGAGCAGCATCGACGTAAGCAACACCCTCTCGGACAGACGTCAATCCAACGCTTTGTCCTGTGTCGTGTGATCCACCGAACGACGTAACCCCTTCGGTCCTGTGTGAGGTCCATCAAAATCGGGGGTACTCGACATGTGCTCAGCACACACGGTTCCTCTCAATTTGATATTTTCTCAAATTTTCTTGATAGATCCACCCCTGCGCCTCACGAACGTTGCATTTAACCAGCGTTCAATCAAATTTCTTTCTAGAATTTCCTTCCCGAGCAGGAGACGCGCCCACACTTGGGCGCCCGTCGTCTGAGATGCCCGCTGGCATTCCGAGCACACGACCGTTCACATGAGGCAGGATTGCTGCAGCTGCTCTCGCAGAATAACTCCCCCCTTGTCGGGATCGGGAGAGACCGCACACCTTTCGCTGGGTTACCGCTGTGACCATGTCTGTCAGTTCTTTATTGTACAGTATGGGTCAGTTTCGACGTCCACACCACCACTGTCCGCACCGAATACCACGTCACTGTTCCCCGTGCCGAGTGCCTGGTGAAAAGGAAAATCACGAAACGCGTCTCGCCCAATGTCTAAACCCGATGTAGATTGCGACAATTTCACTTTTTAAGCTTTCTCCTACTGCGGGCGTAAATGGTGTTATGACCCCACCATGGATTCTCCGACTACTGTAGCCATTCCTTATCGAGACCTCAGCTCCACGTCTGGACCGTTCCCAAAGCCTAGACCGATGACCAAACGTGCACCTTGACCTTGACTATTTCGTTGAACATAGACGATTATGTCTCCTCATGTGATATATCTTTTGTTATTAGCGGGCAAGTATCTCGGACCATCCCATTTAGCGAGACGTGTTCGTCTCAATTGAGGCAGATTGTAAAAGACACCAAGCTCTGTCCGAGCGTTGGGTCCTGCTTGGCGCCATGTTGGATCTCACATCTCACTCATGGGCGGAGGAAGCAGAATTCAAATGGAAAACGAGCAGAATGCTCAACTATTAGTTTATCGAGCGCCCCATAAAATACCAGTATGATACCATGGGCGGACAACGAGCTCCCCGAGGAGCGAGGATGCAAGCAGGACAACTCACCATGCCCCCTTGGGCACACGGCTTATTTATCCCCGTGTCAGCGACCTTCCAAAGTCGATAAAATCCTTAAATAGGTGCATCCTTACGAGTAGAGTAACGACAAATCGGTATCGCAAGCGCGAACGACACGGACACGAATTAACTTCTTATCGGCTTAGCCACGCGGACGACGCTTCGGTCTCGGCGTCTCGGCGATCAACTTGCGCCGAGTTTTATCGCGTCCCGTGCCAGCTGCCGCAGTTGCGACAAGTGTTCTGGCACGCGCGTTTTTGATGGTGAGGAACTGCCCAGGGCCGGATTCGCCTCGAGGCGTGCAGCGGACTAGACGACGGACGAAGAGCCGTTTCTCAACAGATGTGGCGCAAAAAGGGAGGGGGAGAGACTCGCCAATTCGACTCCGTACCAAGCGCGGACGGTGATGCCCGTCGGTGGCGGCGGCGGTCTGGTCTCGTCGCTGTCGACTCCGGTCATCTCGACGACCATAAGGAAAAATCGGATGGCCAACGGGACGTCCTGAGCTGTGTACGCCGTTTCCGCAGCCTGGAGCACGTAGAACGGGTTCTGTGGCGTCAGCAACAAGACGTGGGACAGAGACCGCAGGGCTGAGGTATATCTGGCCGGACGTCAATGCGTGATCGGCGGGGAAATAGAATGCGCACTGATGATGTGTAGCGTATATGTCCGCGAGCTCGAGCCAAACCTCCACGTCTGTGTAGAACGTGTCAGCCAACTTGGAAAGCTCCTCCACCGCCCTTTCGATTCTTCCGAGTCTCCTAAGCACGGAGATTAGTCGCTTCCATACTGCCTTCAGTTTCGTAGCTCTTTAGACTCGGCAACAAGGTACAAAGGTGAGGGGAACGACCTACCGTATTGGTTGGATCCGCCTCAAGCAACTGGTCGTAGAAGTTTAGTGCGGCCTCCGGGCCCTCTCTTGCCTCCTTCAAGATACCCTCGAGGCACTGCACTCGTGGTGACTCCGGGAATTCGGCGGATAGGCGTATGAAGCAGTCCTGGTTCCGTCGCTTGATGAATATCCCGCCCAGATACAAGGATTATGTGGGTTGAGCGACTCACTTGGGCAACATCGATACGCCCAACGTCGATGGCAGCTAGCGCCAGAGAATCCAAGAATTGCCAGCCTTCGGATGGAGTGGTCAGCCGCCCGCGCGCACAGGAATGATGACGATGTTTATGAAGAGGAGAACGCACTGTCGTCGCCGAGCTTGTACTGCGCGTTGTTACGGAAGACGACAATTCCGCTCTCGAATATTTGACGTGACGCGCGGGCATTCTTTGTGGTGTAGTTTGCACTTCGTTGAAGGGCGCTGGTGACATCCATCGCGGTGTCACCCACTTGGCCACGCGGCTTTGCTTTAGAGAGCGGAGAAAGCGGGCCGAGTTGAAACGGTCTGCCCATCGACTGCTGCTAGCTATGAGGTCAGCGACCCAACACGCTAGCATTGCATGCGTTGAACACACTTTACGTTTCAAGTTTATCACATCTTGAGCGATCCCAGGTTGGACACTGGAACGACGCCATCCGCGTGCGCGACCTCCTGCTTCTGGTACATGTCGCGGACGGCGCCCAGTGGCCGTCACCGACATCCGCGCCAGTGCGGCAGCCCGTGCGGGTCAGCATCAGCATCCCTTACGACCTGCGCGCCGCGGCGGACGCCGACGACATCTCAGAGTCGATAAACTACGGCTCTCTGTCCAAGCGCGTCCTCGCGTCCGTCGAGGGGGGCGACGACGCCCCTCTCTCGTCTGCTCGCAAGTTCCGCAGCCTCGAGCAGCTCTCGGATCACATCTTCCAGACGTGCTTCGGTGCGTTCCCGGACGTTCGGCGCATGACCGTCGACCTCGTCAAACCCAGAGCGGTCCCGTACGCCGACGCCGTTCGCGTCTTCTCGTCGCGTGCGAGGGACGACGACGGCGCCCTCCGCTCTCTGTCCCCGGACCGCTTATCGGTTCAGAACATTTCCTGCAATGTCGTCGTCGGCCTGAATCCGTGCGAAAGAGAAGACAGGCAGTTGGTGCACTTTGATGTGGAGGTGTCCACGACCGTCGCGCGCGAGCCAGAGAACGCGTTCGACTTTCGGCGGCTCGCCAGGGACATTCGCCAGGTGCGCGCGGGCTCCCTCTCTGGGAAGACGTGCTTTTAGCAACGAAAAGAGAAAAAAAAAGCTGACGCGTCGGTCAGGAAGTCGAATCCTCCGAGTTCGTGTCCCTCGAATCGCTTGCGTCCCTCGTCGCCAGGATCACGCTTCGCCACGCTACTCAACCGGATGACGTAGTCACCATTCGTGCTGCGAAGCCCAAAGCTCTCGTGTTCGCAGATGCTGCCGAGGTCGAAATTGTTCGAACATCTCATGACTACCCGGCTATGACCAGAATTGAGGATCCTGCCCCTGGATTCGGGCTTGACCCTCCCCTTGACCCGTCAGCCCTTGGTCTCCTAGCTCAAGATGGGGTGTCCGCTCCTGGCTCGTCTTATCCACAGGGGCAACACTTCGCTGCTATTGCCCTGGGGTCCAACCTTGGAGACCGCTTTGCGAATATCGAAGCGGCTCTCCAACTCTTGGAATCCCCAGAACTTATTTCTGCTTTTGAGGAACCAGAAGAGTCCAAGAGCCTAGCAGTCATAAACACGAGTTTCTTATACGAATCTGCACCGATGTATGTCACAGATCAGCCCGATTTTTTGAATTGCGCTTGCATCGTACGTCCTTTCAACCATGCGCTGTCAGCCCTTAGCCTCGTCCCTTCAGATTAGAACTACAGTCGCGCCCCTCAAGCTCCTGAAAGTCCTTAAGGCCATAGAACGTACCGTGGGGCGCGTACCTTCCATTCGTAACGGCCCGCGAGCCGTCGACTTGGACGTACTGTTCTACGACGACGCGCACATCGATACCAGACCCGACTCTCGCAGGGCGTCCCTAGAAGATCTCGAGGGGCATTTGGTTGTCCCACATCCCCGGATGGCTGAACGAGAGTTCGTCTTGCGGCCTTTATTCGAGTCAGCATTTGCTTTCCCTTCCGCAAGATGTCGAGCGCTGATCGCTCGCGCAGTATGGTGCCAGACTTTGTTCACTCAGCGTTCCGCAAACCGATCCATGAGATGCTTTCCGACGTGCTAAAGACAGCCCCCGTCGGTTCACCGGCCATGATCAAAGTCATGCCCTTTCCCAGGTACCCTCGTTCGCCCCACCATGCACCGCCAGTTGCACCTGCTCCCGCCATTCCGCACACACAAGCGTACTGGAAGTTCCCGCCGACCCGATCGGCAGCCGTCCCCGCCGGCCACAATGCGACCTCTCCTCGCCGCCGGACGCGCCTCATGGCCACCCTCAACGTGACCCCAGACTCGTTCTCCGACGGTTCCGACCACACCACGCTCCCCGCCGCGCTCGACTACGCGGCGTCTTCCGCGGCCGCCGGGGCGGACATCGTCGACGTCGGCGGGTACTCCACGCGGCCGGGCGCGGCGTACGTCTCCCCCGAGGAGGAGACACGCCGCGTGGTGCCCGTCATCGAGGCGATACGCGCGCTGCCCGACGACGCGGCGGAAGACGCAAGGGCAAAGGGAAGAAGAAGGGCGGCGGCGGCGAGGGACGTGCTGATCAGCGTGGACACGTTCCGCGCGGACGTCGCGCGCTCGGCCGTCCTCGCCGGCGCCAACTGCATCAACGACGTGCACGCCTTCACGGGCCCGGACTGCCCACCCACCACGGCGTCGGCGTCGGCCCGCCTCGCGTCCATGAAGAGGGTCGCCCGCGAGCTCGCCGTCCCCGTCGTCCTGATGCACTCGCGCGGCGACGCCGGCGCGAACAAAGACTATTCCGCGTACGGCTCGGTCGTGCGCGGCGTCGCCCAGGAGCTGGGCCGAAAGGTCGAGGCGATCGTGCGCGGGCCCGGAGGCGTGCGGCGCTGGCTCGTCATGGTCGATCCTGGCATCGGCTTCAGCAAGTCCGTCGAAGGCAACCTTCAACTGCTGCGCGAGTCAGCCTCCATCGTCGCTGCAGACGCGCGTACAGAAGATGGTGCATGGAATCCCCTGCGCGGATACCCTCACCTCGTTGGCGTGTCACGCAAGTCGTTCCTCGGTGCCATCCTTTTGCAGGAAGACGACGAAGGGCCATATCAAGGCCGTCAGACGACGCCCAAGGAGCGTGGGTGGGCCACAGCAGCTGCAGTCGCATGTGCGGTACAACAGGGTGCGGCCGTTGTCCGCGTGCATGATGTTTTCGAACTTGGCGACGTGGTGAGAGTGGCCGATGCTATCTGGAGCTAACAACATCATGCCCTTCGTTATCGTTGTCATAGTTTCACGGTCAAACACGCGCAGGATGTAAGTTCTTTAATGCCTAGTTCATGGAATGGGCGTAGCGAAGGAGCATGCGTATAAGCACAGTGATGATAAGAAATGCGGATACAGTGACCAGTCAACGACACAACCGCCCCACATGTCATCTTTGACACTAACGGAAGACACCGTTTCCGATGGAGGCGTAATGGGTTTGGGCGGGCGATGATTGGGCTTGCAGCTTTTATTTCTCGGGGTTCGGATTCCTGGAAAATAAAAAGGATGGTCAGTTTTAGTACGCTGCTAGACCGAGGATCGACGAGAAGATGGAGGAAGGGGGATCAGATAGGAGCGAAAGACGAAGATGCAGGTTTGTCTACACGGTAGTTTCGGTGTGAACTATGCTTGTGATGTTTGCATTTCATCAAATTAGAGGACAAAGTCGCTCACGCATAGAGGCATGCGTGATACAAGTCCGGAGAATGGGGTAACGAAAAGACTCACATTCTCCGCTTGCCACCTGGAAGAGTTGTGACATTTACGAATCTGACAACTTCGATCAGTAGGTTGAACCGTGCTCGGACAACGTCCACCACGAACCTGCGGTTGTAAAGCATCCGCTTCTTAGCACGCCCTCGGGGATTTTTCTTCTTCTCCTGCTTCTCGACCTTGGGTGTCTGTGATTTGACCTTGCCGGCGCGGGCAAGAGACCCGTGTACTAGATTACAAGCACGATGAATGCTTGGTACTCTTGCAGACAAGTGGACGCACCTTTTCCCATCTTCTTGACGTTGAGACTCGTAGACGAGTGCCTCGATCATCAATATGGTAGATGCTGTACAGTATCAAATCAAGGTTCGATCTCCGACAGTGCGTATGATGGCACGTGCTTGTATCAATACGGTCGTGCACGACAAAGTCTCAGAGCTTTTATATGGTATGGCGGTCCGTGACGACTAGCGGGTGGCACAAGTAAAACACGGCTTTGGCTCCAGCTACCTCCCCGACATGGTGCATCGTCAAGGAACTTCACCGGCTTCTGCTCTTGCTACACGCCGCGCCTTCTTTGCGGCATTGGCAGCTGCGGCCTTTGCCTTCTTCGCCTCTGCCTTTGCAACCTATACAAAACCGTAGGACAAGTATGGACATTGTAAATGCGGGGCAAACCGACCTTCTCTGCTTCCTCTTTCGCCTTGTCTTCCTCTTCTATACGGCGCTTTTCTTCCTCGGTCTGTGCCTTTGAAGGCCCTCCGCCGGGGCCAGACTTGTTCTTGCGCTTCGCTTCTCGTATCTCCTTCTCTTCCTGCTTGATACGCTTAATCCGGGGGTCAGCCGAAAGAGCAACGTCCACGATGGCTCGGAGGCGAGCGGTGTCCTCCTTCTTCCGTCGAGCGCGTTCAGTTTTGTTCTTCTTTTCAGTGTATCGCTTGTCGTCGCGGCTACATGCAAGGTTAACGGGTCGTGATTTGACATGGAAAGAGGGCCCCATACTTGTCGCTACCCTCATTTACTTCCTTGTCAAGGTATTCAAAGCTGCGCCAACTGTCGAAATTGTACCAGAAGTCATAGAATGTCTCCACCACCTCCTTTGAGTCCGAATATTCACCAAGTAGCGGAACAGGTTTTTTTTCTACTAAAGCGTGCCTCGCGTTCAAATACGGGCGCAAAGAGTTTGAAAAATGCCGAGTTTGGATTCTTCGCCTTTGTGACCTGCTGCGTTGTAGGTACGTCCGCCTCGAGAAGGTCATAATAAGGATCGACGGAATCGAATTGGCGGCGCTTTTCTGGATGAGTGAGTACGTCGTTTGCTTTCTGGATGCACTTGAAGAAAGCATCGTCATTGGAGTTGCCGACGGCGCCAGCCTTTTTGTCAGGGTGGTGCTTCAACACCTTTTTACGATCTGAGTCGAGTGAGTGTTGGAAGGCAGGATTTAGAATAATACATACGGGCGATCTTTATTTGTTCTGGAGTAGCTCTATATCTAAGATGCGATAGCCCAAGAACAGCATAATGGTCTTGTTTCTAAAAATACAGGACACGATGTAGCATCGTCATGTTCAAAAGAGAAAGCCTACGACATACCTTCCACTCTTTGGGATCCAATGATAAGACATCTTCGGTCTCTTCCTCATCACCAACACCGAGATCATCCTCATCATCAGCTTCTCGCTCGAGATTTCGCCGTCGCTTCTCTTCTTCCTCTACATGTTTGTCATGTTCCTCAAAAGAAAGATCGTGCACGACTCTCCTTACGTGGGCCAAATATGCAGGCCCAACGGGAATGAGTTTTCGTTCTACAAATGCTGTAATAGAAACGGGAAATAAGATAGGGAAAGGGTCGGACACCAAGGTCACTCACGCGAGATGGTATTGCCTTGAGAAGGCTCCGATTTCCGGTCAGTTTGTTGGGGAAGAGAGACGACAGGGAGGGTGATGATGTCTCCCATGATGATATAACTGAGATTCCAACACGCATTGTCCGGTTGGCGTGCATCAACGCCCTCTTCCCGAAAAATAGGCCCGTGGGAAATGTGCTACATTGCGATCACGTGATATACGCGTTTGAGCGAGTGGATCGTTCGTGTCGTACTGTGATAACTGCAACGATGCAATGTCGTCAAGGCAGCTCCAAAGTCTTGTCTGCTTTGAACGCACGCTTTCCCAGTCCAACGACGCTCTTTCTCCCAGACATGGACGGGACCATTGACCTCACTACTCCAGAGAATGACAGGCTATTTGACGCTCTAAGTGCCCAGCTAGTTACTTGTCCTTCGCGTACGACATGTGACGCCTCCGATGATCACAGTGCTCCTTCATCAGGTCTTCTTGGGAAGCGGCGCTTGAAGAAGACAGAGTCTCTGAAAGAAAATGAACATACATCGTCGGGAGAAGCCCAGTCACTTGCCAAAAGTGACCGGAGCTCTGGCATCGTCACGAAGCCTCCACAACCAGGGTCCGCATATCCAACCTATAACTACGCAGAAAACGTTCCTAAACCGAAAGTAATTTACATCAAGAACGAAGAGGATGCCGATGAGGTGGTATCCTGTCTGAATGGGTAAGTCTGAAATTCAATGTCCGTCCAGTTCATGTGTTGTGAATGATCTGCGTAGCGCTGTCGGTCTTGACCTCGAGTGGCCTTTTACTCCAAGCAGACTCGGTGGTGGCCAGGAGGGAAAGGTCGCCCTCGTTCAACTTTGCGATGTCGACATCATTCTTCTCATTCACGTCAGCAAAATGAAACGTTGGTGCACCTCATTGTATATTGAATAGTATGCTGACCCATCACAAGGATTTCCTGAGAAAGTTAAAGTGCGGGTGTCTTCCCATTTCGACCACAGTGATACCGACGTTCTGTAGGAGCTAATTGAATCTTCGAAAGTCGCGAAAACGGGTGTAAACATCCGCAGTGAGTGAAACTTGCTGTCACTCCATTCAGTGGACTCAAGATATGTGGACGAATCCAAGACGACGGAATGAAACTTTTCCGCGACTACGATATTCTGGCTTCTAATCTTGTTGAGCTTGGCGCCTTAGCGTGCCAAGTTGATCAGAATTTTGCGTCCACATTCAAAAGACCGATCGTATCACTTGCAAAGATAGTTTCCTATTGTCTGCAAAAAACACTGCACAAGGGCCCAGTGCGTACGAGTGACTGGAGCAAAGATCTTACCCCGGCGCAGATGAAATGTACGTATAGGGTCAAAGTCAGATTGGAGCGATCATCTCATAGACGGTAGATGCCTCTAATGACGTCCATTCTGGATTATTGGTTTACAGGTCTCTCATGAAAACTGCTCGTTCCTCGAGCACACGGCTCATACCTCAACGCTACACATCAGACCTAGCGAAGGAACTGAAGGAGGGGGGTAACAATGATCTTATTGGCGGGGCCAGCCACGGCGGTGCCACGCGAAACCCTTCACGAGGTGGTCGTAGGCTTCATCGACACGCATACACACTTTGGCGCCAGGGTCACGGGCTGTTGGATATCTGCGTCAGGTTGGGGAGCCAGACCGACCCCCAAAACGTAACAGTGGTGATGTGCGTTTGGATTGGCTCGCTTAAGAAGGCGTGATCACTAAGTTGGGACATCGCAGCTCCTCTATTATGCGCGCATTGGCCGAGGACCCGGCGCTTCCGTTTTGCGTTGAGGATCTAATTTCCCTGATAATGTTGGATAGTCCGTCCTGGACGTATCACAGAGACACCGTCGAACGCTGGGCTCAGGAGGGGCGCGGTCTTGAAGGAGCCAAATCTTTGGTTATCTGATCATATGATACCCGTGGTGATGTTAGTGTTGATTGGATAGCAGTCGTCTGAGCGTCAAGGGGTACTATGGCTGATCACGATGTGCAACTGATCCGTGATGTGCAAATCTCAAATTTCTATACAACAACACCATTTAATGGCTCTGGAAAAATTATAGTAGCACTATTCAGTATATATCATCGTGACTATGAAGTCAAAAGATTAAAACAGCTCATGGTTTTAAAATGGGATGCAAGAAATGGTCAAAATGACCCCAATGTACAAAGCTCCGGTTATTTGGAAACATACACCCTGACCAAAAACCCCTAGGAACAGTTTACCAATCCAATCTAAATATTGACATCACCTCAGAACCAATTTTCCAAAGGGTAGCAAAGGTGGAATTGTCATGAAATGAATGATTTACACTTTTGTTGAACAGGACATGACTCTGAAGTGACACATTGAAGTACCACTCATGGCAGGGCATCAGCAATCACCATTGAGGTCCTCAGACATGTCTAAGGACTGACGCGTCAGTCAGACATGTCAACAATTTGAGTCCTAGCATGGTTTGTTCCACACCTCACATGAAAAAAATAGTTGATGACGCAACAGAGGCCAACATAAAGAAGGCAGCCCAAGACCTCAAGGATGGGATATACAAAACATTGACTGATGCAGCAAAAGCATATGAAGTCCCCTACCACACCATGCGTCGAAGGTGCTTGGGCAAAACCACACCTAAAAAGGCAGTGCATAAGAACCAGCTGCTTCTTAGCCCTTTGCAGGAAGAAACATTGGTGGAGTGGATCAAGTATCTTGGTGTTACTGGACACCCAGTCAACCAATGGACTGTTTGCCCAATGGTCCAGTCAATGCTTCCTCCTGCTCACAAGTGGACAATCTCAAAGTCATGGATCCGCCGATTCACAGTACATCATGGAGACCTAAAGTTGGGGCGAGGATCAGGACTTGATCCCAAATGGGCTCAGGCATTCAACTTTTCAACAGTCCAGCATCACTTTCAACTACTCAAATTGCATATGGAGGAGCATAGAATACCTTGGGAGAACATTTACAACATGGATGAGAAAGGGATCCAACTTGGCAGAGGGCAGAAGGGCACTGGGCTGAAGTTTTACTTTGCAAAAGCAGACATGTCCCGGTACAAGCTGAAAAGTGATGACCTTCAGCTGGTGACAGTCATTGAGGTTGTGTGTGCCGATGGAACATTCACCATCAAACCAAAGTTTGTATTCCCAGGTTCTACGAAGTGTCTGGAGTGGTTCTGTGAACCAGGAGTTATGTGCGTAATCCTTCGGAACACAAGCAGACAAGGATCCTGACTTGAGATTAGAGTCACGACATCTGAGAATGGTTGGACAGATGATTTTATTGGGCATGAATGGTTTTAGAAGTGCTTCATTCTGGGTGCAAAGGTGCGCAACACATCTGGAAAGCCAATTTTACTTATATATGATGGGCATGGCTCACATACAACACTGGAAGTGATCACATTAGCCCGAGAACACAGAATCAACCTTTTCTGCCTTCCACCTCACATGACGCATCACCTTCAACCACTGGATGTTGGTGTTTTTGGGCCACTTCAGACAGCATGGTTTAATCGATGTGATGAGATTATCTATGAAACAGAGCAAGGGATGGATATCAAAGATGTTGTCAAGGAGTACATGGCCGTGAGAACCACAGCTTTCAAAGTGGAGACGATCCTTCACGCTTGGAGATGATCTGGCATCTGTCCTCTCAATCCAGACATTTTTACCCAAGCTGACTTTGCCCCAAGTGTCTCGACTTCCATGCTAACACACACTCCAAAATCATTTCTGTCTAGAATGCCCCCTGCCCCTGATGCATCCTCCAATGACTTGTTTGACCTGACTGCACCCCTTGAGGACGAGCCTGAGATCGGAAGCAGTGGCAGTGACAGTGGCTCTGACTCTGACTCTGAGTCATCCGATTCCCAGGATGACTTGGAGTCTGGTGCAAGGGAGACATCTACCTTGCATGTCATTGACCCTTCCCTCTGTGGACCTGAAGACTCATCGTCATCCATCCCTGGTCCTTCCCTATTACCCATGCATGTGGCACAACATGCTAGCACACCAACACCAACACCTACTCCCAGACGAACACGATCATTCTGCACAACTTGTGATGTCCTACTGCAGGCCCCCACTAGCATTGAGACTACTCCATTCTCTGGTGCTAAACCTCAACCACTTTCAGAGCACATAAACAATTTAGAGGCCCAGACAGCAGAGCTCCGGGAATGTATTGTGGAGATGGTGGCCCAATGAGATGCTGCCAAGGTCCATGCAGTGTTCATGCAGCATGAAAATGCTGTTTTGAAGCATCAATTGAATCGCCAAGCACAGAAGAAAGATGGACTGGGTCATTGAATCCAAACGTCTTCGCAGGTTGTAACCTTGGAGCAAGGAATCCAGGAGGCTACTGCTGATTGAGTGGCATGGGATGAGAAGGAGAGGAAGGCAGCTGAGAAGTGAAAGAAGAAGTCAGATCAAGAGTATGAAAACATCGTACAGTGGGCTACACAAGGGGCCACCATGATCTTCATGGGCTCCTTGGGTTCAAAGAACAAGACCAAACTTCAAGACCTTGCAACTGCACTTGATTTGTCAATGGAGGGGACAAAGCCAGATCTGACCTCAAGGATCACTGCCCACTTTGACAAGAATCCGGATCTAAAAGGCCACAAGCGTTTCATGGGGTTGTTTGGCCGACACGAGCAGAAACAACCAGTGCCGATTGATAATAATGCTGTGTCAACATCATCTGACACCATGCCTGCCATCACACGTCCTCCACAACACTGACAACTTGATACCGCTGTATCTAATGCCCCTTATTCATACTCCACTTTATATCCTACTATGTGAACTGTATACCCAGGGATACTTCAGAGAAACTTAACATATTTGTTCATATCTGCTTTGAAATCCTGCAAATTGCCTCTTGTGATGGCTGTTGCAATTGCCCCTCCGTTGCAGCGGAGACTGAAACTGGACTGTGACCAGCCATTATGAAGATTTGCACATTGCAAACTTTTTGCCCTTTGACTTTGGTCATTGTCTGAGAGCTCAACAACTTTGAATAAAAATATATAAATTTTATGAGCAGATATAAAAGAGTAAAAAAGACATAGGGTTTAAATTTAAAGGCTCAAAGTATGTTGTGGAAGGCTGTAGAAATCAAAACGTGTAATATTTGCAGTTCCCAGCCACCCATAGTACCATCAAAATCATGGTCACATGCAATGTTTTTTTTTGGTGGGTAAAGGTATGACCACTGGGCATCCATTCCTTTGAGTGGGTGTGTGGGCATCTGTGCAACTTAATGCTGGACCCAAGCATATGCGCATCTCAAGTACGATGTCACTCCAGCTTTGCCTGAGCAGTGGCCGCTACAGTTGTTGGCCCAGCAATCAGACAGTGGACTCACAAGAAAATGTAAGGTCGACAACTGAAACTTTATTTGCTCTGATCAATTGGGCATTCTCATCACAAATCAGGGAATGGAAAAAATAAAGAACTTGTTTGGATTATGGGTGTATGAGATATCAAACAACTGTATGTTCTGTAGCTACTGAATGAACCTTGTCCACAGAGCAGTGGTGGCCTTGAAGAAAGAGCCCACAAAAGCAGGCATTCTGTTGTATGATGCCAGAGGGTGTTTGAGCTGCATTGTGAGTTCAAGGACAGTGCTTGTTGTTGGGGGTCCAAGTAGTGAAAATATAAGGGCAAGGTCTGAGGGTGCAACAATCAGTGTGTGGGAGCAGGAGCTGAGGATGGCATGCAGAGGCATTTTCAAGAACAAACATGAGACTCTGTCTCCCTTTCTTGATTCTTTTGGCTTATTTTTTGGAGCCTTTAAGTACATTTTTGTGTGTACAATATTTGTAAATACTGATTGTAAATTTTGTGAGACAGTATGGAAGTTTTTGGGGGTTAAGGTAATATTGCCTTTGTGGCCTTTAGCCATGGCATTGAGCTTGCATTTGGTGAGCTCCACAATAGGGCTGTGCACCATACCTGTGTATGTATGAGTGTATGGGACCTGTACCCATCCCGTTCACTGACTGCTGCAGAGTTTATATGGTATGGTGTTAAGATCTGTCCGATCTTATTACCAACTCTTTAGTGAAAGAGTTGCTTGATATAGTTCAAGCACTAGACTTCAAATCCTTTGATACTATCTCAGGAAGAATAAATGTAAGAGAAGAGAGGGGCCTCTTTCACTTAGAGTTAACACTATAGTTTTGTTTAGAGCATTTAGACAAGATGATTGTTTTGTCAAATGAGTAAGTTGAGCATAAGGCTCGACTTCTTGGTACCGCAGACTATTTATACGATATCTCAACTACTGATCTGATTCATACGAAACTTGGGGTGCACATAGCTGAGAACCAGTAGTATCCAAATATGTAGAGTGCAATTTGAGAATGTTAGATATGACTCACATGTGAGTCATTCTTTCCTAGTATCTGTCATGAATTGGTAAGCAGTGAGTAAGCTATTACTGATCAGGATCAGTAAGCAATCACTAAGCCAGATGAGTAAACACATATGAGTAATGAGTCAGTGAAGCATAGGTGAACAGGTGACAACGAAGAAACACAAGAATCCTAACATATGGGTACAGGATGGGTATTACCTGTTGAGACCCATTAGTTGACGGCCGTTTATGGCCATCATATGGGTACTTTGTAGTCTAGATTTGGAATATATTTCTCTGGACCACATGTATTGCCAATGTCCCTCACTGATGAGATAAACAACTTTCACTGTCCAGCATCCAATGCTCAATGTTCAGCCATCTATTGCAAATGATTTGTATGCTTCTCTCTCTTAGTTGTATTGTTTTGTGAGTTCTCCTGAGTTTTAGGCTGGACATCCTGATCGTCACTGGATTGTTTGTGGATCCTCAGGCGCTGTTTAAAATGACAGGTGGTTTTTGGCTGTGACCAATGTCCAAGAGGTTGGTCAGGTATAGGTCTGACAGTAAGTGGGCAACTTGTTGGTTGCCTTGCCCTTCAAACTGAATTGAAAGCTTTTTCTAGCACTCTGTGGAACCTTTTATGCCAAGTATTGTTTTGAGAGCATGCCCTCATACGGACATAAAGATTTGGGTGCACACTTTGTGGTCCCTTGCCATCCAGTTGGTGGCAGCATCGGGATTGATGTTTGCGTCTGGTTTCTTTTCAGTTCCGTTTACAATGTTTAACAGATCTGTTGCTTCAAATATTGCCTCCATTACTCCCTTCCAGTCAGCATATTCATCCACCCTGTCTTGAAGGATTGGCACATCATGATGTTGGAGTTTGGTTCTGCCCATTTTTCCCATGGCTCCACCTGTGGGAGAGCTCTTTCCTTTCAAGGATGAAGGTGCTGGGGATGATGCTGAGGAACTCATGTTACATGGTTATGAAATGTTGACTGTTTATGGAAGTGATTTAGCTTTCAGAGACAGGCAGGTCTCATAATCTGTTGGACGAGGCTCAGTCTTGTATATGAAAGACTAGTATTAGGTTAGTAAGCTAACCTGTTGGATGAAGGCTATGTACATAATGAGTATATGTAAATGGTAAAGGAGTGTGCTACTGACCTCAGTCTTGTATATGAAAGACTGAGGGAAAAAAGGAATGGTGGTATCAACATGGCATTCTAACTATCCAGTCCATTCAGTCCGTTTTGTCAAGACACTTACTGCTGATCACTAAGGACTTAGGAGCAGGTGGGCAAGGGTTGGAACAGACAGTACGTGGCAAAGACAGCATTGAGCAGAAGGACGAGTCAAACAACTAGAAGGTACCAGATGGGGACTGGTACATGCTGCAGGAGACAGAGGCGAAGGGCAGAGGCCAGTGTGGTGAAGGGCTTTAGACAAGGCAGTTGTTGAAGAGTACCTTGAGGAAGAGGGAAGACTTTAAACTGAGCGGTCACAGGGGAGTACCCAGGAAGATGAGAGTATCACAATTGGACAGTCTGACAACTGCCATGCTACATTGGGGCTTATATACTGTGTACAGGGTCAATTACAAAGAGCAGGAACTATTCTAGACCCCTTGGTACCATCTAATATGACTACAGAGGCATAAACTTGCTTGTGTCAGGTTTCAGGCTTACTGAGTGTATTACTGATCATTGTGGAGAGATGACATCATTATGATGTCACTGTGGATCACTTAGTAAGCCAGTGAGGTCATTGTGGAGTCACTCAGTCAGCCATGATGTCATTGGAGCCTAGATGATGTCATATGAGTTATGCAACAGTTTATAGGAGTTTATGCTGCTGTTTTGGGTTCCTGATGGCTGAGTGGCCATGTGGCTGCCATGCAATGATTACCTGATTAGGAAATGGGTGCCTGGTCATGTTATAATGCCTTTGCAATAGCAATATCTTGCACTGCAGGAGGGGTAGCCCAAGAAACAGAAGTGTGTTGGCAATGCAAAGTGAGAGAGGTCTCTCTTGAGTGAAATAGGACAATATACAGCCAGGATCTGGCCTTAATTTGTAACACGTTTCTCTGCCATGCAGTGGCTGTGTTTCCAACATCAGTAAGATCCATAGTGCAGTATAAAAAACTAATTGTCTTTATAGCTTCACACCATGCTTTCAAGATTGCTTTCTGATACACTACTTTTGATTGCCTTGATGACATACTTAAATTCCATGCTTAGGACTGCCATTGCTTTTGCCCAGACTTGGCTTGCTTATGTGTCTTGGTGAGGACCTCTTACTTGCCTTCCTGTGGGCTTACAACTACTTGATGTGCTTGATGTTGCCTTTCATTTGCTTACTTGTCTTAGATATTCTTACAATTACTTGATGTGCTTGACATTGGGCTTGATTTGCTTAGGGTGCTTAGTTATCTAATGTACACTTAAAAACCAATTGTCTAAGCACAAAATAAGCAGCTTGAGCAACTTGACAGGCTTAATGATGAAATAAGCATGTTAAGTCAGCTAAGTTTTTTTTTTGGATTTTGCTGATGAACACTGGATGTGTGATATAGTGGACACCTGTACTCACCCATAATGGTCACAGGAACTGCCCTGGACCATAGGTGTATAAATACCCTACTTGTAGACAAGTATACATTGCTCTACACCCCAATATCACTTGAGCATTAGCACAACCTCTTAGGTGGGTTGCTTAGCCTGTTAGCTGTGCTCTATGCTGCACAACAGAGAGCTGAATTGAGAGCAAGTCTGAGTGAATTAGACTTGATTGAGCTTAATCCTCACCTGGTGCACACATGTTGCTGCACACAAGCTCTTGAAGCTCTCCTGCTTCCATTCAGACATTACAGCTTGAATACAGGCCTCATGGGCACTGTTAGTGTGATATTCATGCCTTCATTTGCTGGCAGACATATGTAGTGTAGTATGAACAAAAATTCACCCAATTGCTGAATGACAATCTTGCTGCCCATTACATTCATAAAATGAGTAGGCATGTGATGATTTGTGCTGTCCAGCTGACAGTGCCAGTTTGAAACACTGCTGGAAACCTCAACCTCCAGCATGACATCCCCACTGAGAAAGGAAACACTCAAAATTGGTCATTTCACTCCCAAAAAAAAGGCACAAACTCCCATTAGTGTCTACTTCAACCCAGAGCCATCAAAAAAACACCAGCTGAATTTGAGGTGTGTCTACACATTCACATTTTGTCTGATTGCCTTGTGAAATGCTAAACAACGCCAAGCCTGTCCGAGTGCTGGGCCAACAACTGTACTGCCATCACAGCCGCATCAATGGACTTCAGGTAATACTGCCGCCCCATACGGCTGACGAGCGGCTGAGACAACGAAGGCCTCTACCCCGAACTCATCACTGGTGTTATCCTGCCCCGTCTCGGCTTCGATGAGGCCACCTATGTGGAAAGGGACAGTCTCTAGATCTGCAACTGTGCTGCCTGCCAGAGCCGAGTATTCAATAATTCATATGCAAGTACTCGACACTTTGGAACCGTTAGCCCACAGGCCACAGCATCCAAAATGCAGCTTGAATGGGACCAAGCCCATGCTATTTCGGAACAACTTGAAGAGTGTGATAGATCAGAAGGTGATGACATCAATAAGATCAAAGGATCATTGTGATCAACATTACCTTACCTCAGTAGGGACTCGGAAGCACCTTCTGATCACCCTCAGTTAGGTTTTGGTCAACCAAGGTTTCCACCTTACCGTGGGCCAAAGCACCCACCTCGCGTACACGTGACAAATGCCATACACGGATATAATTACTGATCAGTCTCCGCGTTGTCCAGTATTGTCGCCATTCCACTACACTACAGTGGAAACAAAGCTCGTGCTACGTGTGCGGAGAGTTGAGCCCAACTTTATATCCTATACAGGAACAGTAAAGCGATTGGTGAGCAGAGGGGGGAGAAAGTACAGGTGAGGACATGTTCTAGACGCTCAGGATAAGCGCTTGCTCAGCAGACGTGGTAACCGCGCAACATGTTTTCTCTTTTTTCGCGACCACTGTTGTCACGATGTCCCACATTCCTTCAACAGCATCCTCCTCCTCTAATTTCCTTGCTGTCTTCAATGCGGCTTTGGAAACATACGAGAAAAAGACAAAAAGCAAGCTTCTCACCCACCCCCTTGCCGCCCAATTGCAATTATGCGATTCACCCGACGCCATTCTGTCCGTGCTTCAGCACCTAGTCCAGCAATTCGATCAACGTGGTAGTGGCGATTCCAGATTGCGAGACTGGCTGAACCCAACAGTGAACATTCTGTATACCTTTTCCGCCGTAATCGGATCAGGTGTTGCGCTGGTATCTCAACCGAGTGATCCCCAACTGTCCGTGCTCTGATTGACGGCTGTCAGATATACTCTCCTGCGAATGTGATATTTGCTGGTATCGGCGTTCTTCTCTTAGTGAGTTTCCTACTCGATCCTTCGAATGAGCCGTCGTGATATGAGCGTTTGCTAGGTGGCTAAGGACGTTGATGCCAGTCATGAAACACTCATCGACATCTTTGAGCGAATGGAACATTTCTTTAAGCGGCTCGAGTCCTACATGGCAGTATCGTCAACCACTGGGATGACTCAGGTGATCGTGGAGATCTTGGTTGAGGTGCTCGGCATCCTTGCCATAGCCACAAAGGAGGTTAAGGAGAGGCTACCGAGTGAGTGGATGTGCAGCGATTAGCCATTCCTTGCTCACGTTCGCTTAGAGAAGTATCTGAAGAGGCTAGTTGGCAAGAACGATATAGATGATGCGATGAAGAGGCTTGATAAACTGACACAAGAGGAGGTTTGGATGGCGACTGCGGAGGTGTTGAAGATGACCCACGTTGTTGGTAATAATGTGAAAGTGCTCATAGAAGGTACGGCAAGCGAGATTATCTTACCCAGCACAGATCGCTAAATCTCTACATGACTAGATGGTAAAGAGACAACGAAAATCGTGCAACAAACGGCAAGCAACATAGACGATGTCAAACGTGTGTCATTTGTAATTTAATCCCTGTTTGTTCTTGGCCGTTAATGATCTGCACAGGGAGCCAGTGGCAGGAGAAGCTCCGAACATGGCTCTCTCCAGCGGATCCGTCAATAAACCACAACATCACCCTCAGTGCTCAACATCAAGGTACAACCACCTGGTTCTTCGAGGGTACTATGTTCAAGGAGTGGAAGTCGACTCCTTCACTGTTATGGATTCACGGAAAACGTACGTTTCTTTCCTGATACTGCTTTCTACCCCACAGACTCATGTCTTTGTAGCCGGCTCAGGAAAGAGTGTGCTGTGGTTTGTAATTTACCCATTGCTATCATTTCTAGATTGCTGAAAATTTCCCAAGTTCTGCTATAATTCAAGACATCATGACTCTACATGAGAAGGGAACTGCATCATTGGCCTACTTCTATTGCGATTTTCGTGATGAAGATAAACAGAGCAGACGCAACCTACTCCTTTCTATTCTTTTCCAACTCTCCGCTCGGTACGACATTTGCTGCAACATACTTTGTCACCTTTATTTGGTGCACGATAGTGGCGCACGAAAGCCTAGTAACGACGAATTGGCCAGGTGCCTGAAGACAATGCTCTCGATAGTCCAAGGCCCCATTTACCTCATCGTCGATGCTCTGGACGAGTGTCCGAATCATTCTGGAATGCCTACCCTACGAGAAGAAGTCCTTGATCTTATCGAGGATCTTGTTGACCTCCACCTCCCAAATCTGCACATATGTGTCACGAGTCGACCCGAGATTGACATACAGACCACCCTTGAACCTCTGGCATCTCTCCGCATCTCCCTCCACAACCAAACTGGACAAGCGAAAGACATCGCTGACTACGTCAGTTCGGTCGTTTACTCGGATAGGAAGATGCGGAGATGGCGTGATGATGACAAGAAGCTCGTTATTGAGACACTTTCCGAAAGGGCTGATGGAATGTAAGTATTTTGCTCTCTATTCTTTAACTGGGTTTATATTGTCCACACAGGTTTCGATGGGTGTACTGTCAGTTGGAAATGCTCCGTCACTGTCTACCGCCAAGTGTCCGCGTCATTCTCGATCAGTTGCCCGAATCCCTTGACGAGACATATGAACGGGTGTTGAGAGATATCAATAAAGCAAATCGAGAGCATGCCCTTCGTCTCCTCCACTGTCTCACTGTGGCGACTCGGCCATTACGCGTCGAAGAACTAGCGGAGATCCTCACAGTGGACTTTGATGCGGCGAGCCAAGAAGGGATTCCGAAGCTCAACCCTCATTGGCGGTGGGAGGATCAACACCAGGCGGTTCTTTCCACGTGTTCGAGTTTGATCGCAATCGTCGATGATGGGGGTTCTCAAGTTGTACAGTTCTCCCACTTTTCGGTAAAGGAGTTCCTCACGTCGGATCGACTTGCCCGTTCAAGTGATGGAGTCTCGCGGTATCATATTCGTCTCGAGCCCGCGCACACAATCCTGGTGCAGGCTTGCCTGGGCATTCTTCTGCGTTTGGAGGGCGTTAACGAGGATACCCCCAAAGAGATCCCTCTTGCCGCATATGCTGCGCAATATTGGGTCGACCATGCGCGGTTTGAGGGTGTTTCCCCACACATTCAGGCCGCGATGAAGGATCTATTTGACACGGACAAGCCGCATTTCGCTCTGTGGCTTCGGGTGCACGATATCGACAAGAACTGGGATCTGTTCTCGTTCGAAACGGACGTGCCTCGTGCCGAGCCGCTTTACTACGCCGCATTGTGTGGGTTCTATGATCTGATAAAAGACCTCACCGCCAAGTATCCCGAGCATGTAAACGCTCGCGGTGGTCGGCGCCTGACTCCGCTGGCCGCGGCGTTACATCAGAGGCATTTCCAGGTTGCGGAGTTCCTGCTACAGCATGGCGCCGACGTCCACGTTCGGGGCAGCTTCGAACGGACATTGCTGCATGCGGTCTCGGTCGATGGCCCTGTTGACGTCGGGCGGTGGCTGCTCAATCATGGTGCGGACGTGAACGCCCACCAGGACGACCCCTGGACGCCACTGCATCTGGCGATCTACAACGGACAGCTCGGGATGGTTCGGACGCTCCTCGAGCACGGCGCCGATGTCAACGCCAAGTCTTCCGAGGGAGAGACCCCATTGCACCTGGCGGCGGCTCCTTTCAATCACTCTGATCTGATCGACATCATGCAGGCACTGTTGGACCACGGCGCCGACGTCAACTCCCGCGACAACGAAGGATCGACGCCGCTGCATCATTCGTCGCGCAGGACGATACCGGGAGATGAGGTCACAAAGGGGACGGTCGAAGGTTCACGCCTGTTGCTCAAGCACGGCGCACGTATAGAAGCGGAAAACGACAAGGGCGAGATCCCACTCAAGGTGGCGTCGGACGCGGAGCGTCAAGACATGGTGGAGTTTTTATCAGGATGGGGCGGCGAGTGAACGCGAGTTTGCGATGTTGATTTGGTATCTCGTACAGAACTCTTCCCCTGTGATGCACCTGTTCAGGGTCCAGATTACGCATTCACTCGTAGATAACGGCGATGCGTGCGTAACAATGGTCCTCTGCTTGACCTTGAACGTCGACTGCGAAATTACCTTTCCCTCCCATACTTCATTGGAACACGGTGGAGAAAACCGGTGCTGGCACATTCCCATTGCGACAACAGCTCTTCTGATGACGTGAGACGTGAGAAGATGAGTCGAGGCGAGGATTATCGAAGGGAACACTTTGTCTGCAGCGATGCACGGGGATTATTATAAAAAATCGAAATTCCCAAAAGCTGTAATAAGTATTTCCATCAAGTTTAAAAGAAGGCAAGTACCGCCCAAGTCCCAAAAGGCACTCTACTCGGAGCCGTGGTGGCATCAGTGTGGCTGAGTTCTATCAACGCGAGGAAGGAAGGAATATCAATATCAACGTCGCGCGCGTTAGCAGTGTCTTGAATCTTGAACTTGAACTTGGATTTGGGGATTTTCCGGGGGGTGATAGGATGCATGGTCACGTGAAAACGACATGAAATTCAAGCCAGGCCCCTGATGCTTCCACCCTCTGGCCCCCATTCCCCTCTCTGTCACTGCAGTGGTGATGATGACGAGGACTCGGGCATGGCCATTGACCTCGCGACGGCCACGAATCATGAGCATGGCCCATGGCCACTGTGATAATCTGGCCGCTGTGACGGCGATGTGCGCATGGCCGTGACGACGGCAAGTTTGCGCTGGCTCTTTCTCCCCCACCACTTCCATGCTTTGCTACAGTGGTGACAACGGGGCATGGCTATAACCACCTCATGACGGCCACGAATCTTGAGCATGGCCCATGGCCACTGTGGTGATCTGGCCGCCGTGATGGTGACGTGCCCATCCCATGGCCATGACGTCCACCCTGTCGAAACTTTCTCTTGCTCTCCCACCCCCTCTCGAATCCCTTTCCACGTCAATGCCCTCTGCTTTTCAAGCTCCTCCGGCACGCGTGGCGACTCCAAACGGCCACGAGAACAACCATGAAAAATCTGTGCAACCACAAACTCGGTGCGCGTTTCGTTCGTTTTGTTATTTTTTTTTTGTTCTCTCTACTCATTTTTTCTAACCTTTCCTCACAGTGACAGCACAGCTAGGACCACGGCGATAATACAACCGTCAAGCTCGGCCTCAAGTGGTGCACTGTGTGACACGCGTTTTCCCTTGTCCGGGGATTTCCATGCTTGACTATCGTACGTCGTTCGTTTTTGTTTTCGCAGGTCCTTTCTCTGCCTCGAATCACTCATGAGCATTTCAAGAGCCCCAAGCTGCCAGTTCCCTCGACCTTATTTCCATGTGACAGGAGCTTTCCCGCGGGGCCTCATTTTCGTGCGTGCGTTTTTTTCCTTTTCGTTCTCGCGCCATCTCTCTCAATTTCTCAACCCATTATCCGGTGGGTCTTTCCATTTGGATTGCTCTTTTCTGACCGGTTCTCACAGTGACACGGCACATGGCGAGCACCGGGCGGCGTCGCTGGGACTCGCTTGCTGGACTGGATAACATTGGTACGTGGTGAAAATGCCCGACCGGCCAAGGCGACCTCACAGATCATCCAACAGAAATGCCTCCGTTGGTAGCCGATTCGGATGCCGATGCGCCTGCGCCCGCGGCGGGCGGTCCAAACAAGTACGTCCCGCCCTCGATGCGCAACCGAGATTCTGGTGAATCCATGTCGCGTCCGGGCGGCTTGCGTGACGACCTGCCAACCTTACGCGTCACCAGTATCTCGGAGGACACGCAGGAGAACGACTTACGTGAGCTGTTCGGCTCGTTCGGACGTGTCGCGCGCGTCTACGTCGGTCGTGATCGGGATGCGGGCGTCGGAAAGGGCTTTGCGTTCGGCGGCTTCGAGGATCGGGCGGTGGCGCAGCGCGCGATTAAAAACATGAATGGGCGTGATCACGACAGCTTGACTCTGAACGTACGGTGGTCCTGTACGTGACGCTATGTGGCTTTCCCTTGTCCTGTCAACATTGCGTGTGCAGAGCCTCGGGAACAAAAATGACGTACCTTTCTTGATACCGCGACACCTCAGGCTTTGCTGTTCACATGTGGCCTATGCGACCGCAATCGTGAGATCTTTTGCCATAATATTCTCGGGTCTCTTGCGTACGGGGTTTGGGTGCATCACTGGCAGTTGATTGGTGTCTGCAGACTCTCCACTTGGGTTTCGTGACAGTGAGTGAGTTATCGCACGCGGCGGTAACACCATCTTTGTGGAGTCGTCGGGACCTGCATCGCAGTCGTTGCGGAATGGACGGCAGTCACCGATTATTGTTCAATTGTGCAATTGAGGTGTCAGGTGCTACACTGTGCTGTATGGGCGTGCGCGGGATTGTAGGAGTCGCTGCGCAGAACGCAGAATTTTGCACGCTTTCTGAGACGCTGTCGTCGTCGTCAATGAAAAACAGCGGCGCTGTGATCACTCGGCTTCCGTCCACGGGTCTCATCTCATGCAAACAGAACCAAACGCAAATATGACACATCATGACATCATGACCTCCTCGGGCTCATCCATCATCATCATGCGCCAGGCATCAAACCGAGAAGAACTTACCAAGATCAATGCTGGTAGGCTCTCTCTCTATGCACTATTCTTGGCACCTTTCAACCTGTTTGTTTCCGTAGATCCCAACAACTGGACCTGGACCCCTGGCCGTTGGGGTACAGCCTCCGAAAAGTGGAAGGTCTTCGCAGACAGGGTGCGGGAATCCGAACCTATGGCTGAAACCTTTGATCTGCTCAATCTTGCATCTCCACACAACAGAACTGCGCTCGTTCGCGAGTGCTACCGAGAGGCGGAGAAAGTCGTTTGGCATCAAGCGGTCAGATCCCCCAACAGAGGGATCATCTTTACTGGTCAACCTGGGATCGGTAAGCACTCATCTCTTCAGTCGTTGCTGTGTGAAGCAGAAACAGTTTCTCCAGGTAAAACACTCTTCCTCTGGTACCTTCTTATTCGCCTCTTGCAGGACAACCAAAACATCCTATTCATCGTTGATAGGGGCAGCGCAATCCTCTTTTATCTTGGTAATATCTATGCGCTATGCGCTTTTGCCCCCTCTGAATGGGGACGACCTTCCCGAAAATTCCAAAATGGATTTTTATGGCTCCTGTTTGACACTCCTAGCCCATCCTCTCCCATCCCACTGGTGGCGAATTCTGCACTATGTTTCCCGATTCAGACCCCGTCTCCGAATCCCGCGCATTACTCTGCTTGGCGCAAGCATCGGAGGCCACTTTACACCGCCTTCCCGATCTGGTCTGTTGAAGAACTGAGGAGGGCGTAAGATATTTATCCATCTATCGTTCCTTGGAGATGCCAAATTTCTTGTTTCAGATTAGAACTGGATTGCGAGTTCGAATATTTCAAATCTTGCTTGGTGCAATGCTTGAATTCGTGGAGTGATACCTCCCCACCTGCCCGTCCAACCCGTGCAGATCCGATTTCCTTCCACTTCGCACATATTAGATCACTTCATGGGGCCAACCCGCCAGAGCTCGAGAAAGCGATCGATGACATCCTGAAAAACACGGTCAAGTATTTTGGATACGTCGCCCGGGACGTCTTCCGAGCGGTGCTCTCAGACTTTTACGAGATGTCTAAAGACACCGTGTCCGCACTCGAAAAGTCACCTAGAGATCTCGGGGAGATGCTGCTTATGGTCGTGGGTGGCGAGGACCTCTCAATGAGCCAGCCTTCCCATCGCCTCATTGTCGTCAAATCTCGCCACGAGGTTGGGATCGGGGTGGAATGGGACGTTCATTTCAGGTCTGTCTGGGTAGCAAGGGCGGTGGCGCGCAAATTCAAGAAGTATGAGGAACGACGTGTGCGCGAGCTGATCTCGTATTTCAAATCTGTTTCCAAAGGGGTAACATTTGCATCATGGCTTTTTGAGGCATATGGTCATAGGAAGATTGTAGCCGGCATCGATGTTCAGCCACTGAGGGAGATGACATTTCTTTCTACTAATCCCCCAAATTTGTCTTCCAGTTGCCTGGGTTGTCGCAGCCGTCATTCCCCCCCTTGGTCGGTGGTCAAACAAGAAGAATTTTCCACTTTGCCGAAGGACTTCTTGCCCAACGTCTACTACATACCTTCTGTCCATAACTTCCCTCTCATCGATGTGTTCATCATTACGCATGATGACAACCACATCACTAAGCATCTCTGGGTCTTACAAATGACCACTTCGAAGAAGCATAGGGGACCGGCGAAGGGATATGAAAAGATTGAAAAGATTGTCGATACCCTCTGCTCACAAGACACCAATGCCGACCATCAAGCGACACTGCATCTCACAGACACGCAGCCGAGTTCTGGCCCATTTTCCTCAATACGGCTTATCAAGAGGCGAAGATTGGACATGGCTGCGTCGTCATCAGCGAGGCAGTTGAGAAGTGTTGAAGTTCATCATGTGCTTGTCCGTCCTCAAGACCCTCCAGACTCAGACGAGATGCTTGAATGGAATTTACCTGAAGATTGGAATGACAAGAATGGCAGAAACGGGTATCTGTTGGAGATTCCCATTGAGGTGCGTTTCCTGCCTTCTGGTTTTGCCCTCACGAACATTTCCTATCCCTAGTCACCCGATCAGGACATGATACGTGCTCTCACAGGGCTCAAGGTTGAAGATTGAAAATTGAGGACTTCAATTGGTCAAACTGCCAGCCTGTTTCACAGATGCGTTGTAGCGCAGTCGGGAACACGCTGGTTACCTGACCCGACATAGAGAAGGGAGGAGCAGGAACGTAACGCGGACGTGATGAGGACTTTCGAACGTCTTGAGGCAATTCAGAGAATGACATTGAGGAGGGAAATGGGATCCCCCTCCCTTTATTGAGAAGTGGCTAGAGATAAATAGGTTACTATATTACCCTGTACATTCGTCACCCCCGGTCATTTGTCAGGTACTCTCAGGTCACATCGGTCACGGTGCCATTTTCAAAGTCCGATTCATCACTGCACTGTGAATCTGTGAAGATGGTTGAGGCAGCGGGAGTTGCGTACTTTTAGCGGTGGTTAGATGATCAAAAATTACTATAAAAGGTGATTGGGTTGGCAAGATAATCGGGGCTTCAATCACGTGTGTAAATGACACCAAAGTATTTTCTAAATCACTTATTTAATGACTTATTTATTATGTATCTTGAAAATAAATTACAATACAAATAAAGATTTTCTATTGTAAGGATCAACAGAAGATGAGGCCACTAGAATAGGCGGTGGTGCGAGTCCGAAGGGACATGGTGCAAGGGAGGCGGTGGCATCTGAGGGAGGGGGGTTCCGAGGGGGGTTCCGAGGGAGGGGGGTTTGAGATGGCGGTTCCCCGAGGGCACGCATGCGCGCATTCGCAGTGGCAGATGTTGCATTGGGCTTGGCACACTTGCCTGACCGTTCGCCCCCAGCGTACGGATCATCGTGAACACGGCGGCGCTTTCCCTTAGCGATGCCGATGCTTTGCGCTGTAAGTCCCTGCGCATTGGGGAGACTGGTCCATTGTTTTGGGCCCCATTTGACACCCATACGCTCGGCTGTCTCCGTCCATGTATGCTGATTGGGCGCAATTACCTCTTTATTAGGTAAGACCTTGAAACCTTGAATTATATTAATTGTGGCTGCCAAACTGTATTTGGCGGCCCGGGCAGCCTCGACGATCTCTGCTGATTGATTAGTATCCTCAAGCCTAGATGCGAGATCGCGTGATAACGATATGATCTCCTGTGAGAGAGATACTAGGCTCTCCCTTGGCCTGGTGGATGGGGATGGTGGGTCAGGGGATCTATTTGCATTCTCTGTGGGAGCTTTTTGGGTGCTCTCTTCAGGACAGAGGTGGGGAAAGTGGATGTAGATTGCTGCAATGTGTTTGCAGAATCTAATCCGTGGATAATCTGTGCAATCACAAGTCGACTTCATCAGATCAATTGAGTAAAACTCGCCGGACCGGGATTGTGAAGCGACGTGAAAGCAGATCTCATCGAATTGCAAAATCGAATCTTGTGATATGCTCTCGGCGTGGGCGAAAATTTTCCGACGCCTGTCAGCTGCCAGGTCCTGACCATCGAGCCCGACTTGCTGACATTTGTGCCTGTTTTGGTAATATGGCACCATTTGATGCACTAGCACAAATAAGATTCGATCGATCCGCCGATTGCGCTTGCCATCGAGCCAGTGTGATTTGAGGACGTGATGATATCTAAAAAATGATTAAGTCATCTTATCTTTGGATCAGTTGGAACACATACGCTTCGATCAACATATTTGTGTCCCTTTCCTCAAAGATATGCCAATTTTTCCGGAAAACCATGGACCACATATGGACCACAGGCATCCATTCACACCCAAGGTAGTTCACAAAACTTTGTGGGACCTGAGGATCAGTGGAGATCTCCTCCCAGATTTGCAGAAAGTCGGCCTGATCATCTGTATGTACCCATCTCTTGATCTTATCCCACAGATCAGGAAATTCAGTTGTATTGAAGTGTGATCGCATTGCGCGCAACACGTGCCATTTGCAAAGCCATATCCGACTTCCCGGATAAGCAATCTTGAGGGCGGCAATCTGCGTGGCATCACGATCTGTCATAATAATAGATGGCCGGATAGCCGGACTGGCATCCCTGACCCAATGGACAAAAAAGGAAATTGTGTCCGTTGTTCCATTGGATGCCAGCATCCAGGCAACAGGCACACCTATCCAGAAAAGGTAAGCGCGCTAAATTGACATTTAGTAAATATTATGCACCATGTCCCCAGTGATCCCGCACGATCATGGTAAATAATAAAAAGTCCAGATATTGAGTAATATTATGAGTTGTGTCAATACCAATGAAGCCGTTCCCGAGGTGGCGGAATGCCTCCATTTGGAAAGGGGTCTGGATGCATAACACATATGCATCCTCCTGCAGATTTGACTGAGATGGGGCACTGTGCAGCCTATCTTTGTAAAATACATTTGTATTTTCATCTCTCAATCTGTCCAACCAGAGCCTGGTGGAGATGGCATCCTCTGGATGCAGCCTGATATTGTTATCTTCAATTTCCTGGGCCATGTGGCTCACATCCCGAAGCAAGATGAATTGGTCTCGGCTGCCATTGGGCGATGATTCCTGAATATCGCGTACCTTTCAATTCATTAGGTTAGCGATTAAAAATAAATTCAATGCACACTTACTATTTCCCGTGGATCAACTTTCTTTGACAACAAGGATCTAATTTTATCGCGCACTACGCATGACATTCATGTGTAAGCGAGATTAGCAATTCCAATTTCATGGTCATGCTCACTTGCGTATTGTCCAAGAATGGTAGGCATGTCCGCATATGATTTGATGACTATTCGGCAACGGCAACCCGTCTTCTTGATCTCGGATCTCCGTGTGCGATTGGGGTGCTTCTTTACATAACGCGAAGCTCCTCCAGATAGTTGGTGGGAACAGACGAAAACTTTTTTTGTCCATCCCTGCCCATGCTCGGTGCTGGATGTAATCAATTCAATTACATGAGCCAGTTCTTCTTGCCAGCGCCACGTGTTGAAATCGGCTGCTGTCGGCCATTCCATGGGGTATCCGCTGTGCTCCTGGTCATAATTAAAATCTCCCCTCTTTCCAGAATTGGCAATGATCTTTGAAGGGGCATGCGTGAACTTTAAACGTTGTGTCGCGCAAGGGGCACTCAGGCCGGAAGCGGCGGATGGAGCGGATGGAGCGGATGATGCGCTAGCCAATCGGAAACGGGTTAACATTTGTTTTTGATTTGGTAGGGAAAAAGGTAAGTAGTTATGCTACTGTTAACTCGCTTATATGTGTAATTTAACGTGTGATTGAACCCCCGATTCTCTTGCCGACCCAATTGCTTTTTATGGCAATTCTTGATCATCCAACCCACCGCTAAAAGTCAAAAGCTGGCAGCAGGCGAAGTTTTTAGGTTACATACTGTATTTTATGTATGTATGTACCTAAGATATCACACTCACAACCATTAAGTAAAGTATCTATATGGCTCAAAGTCAGTACTAAGGAGTGTGTGGATTGTACAGTGGGTATCCATAGGGAAAATCTGGATGAGTCTTGTAGGTTCCATCATTAAGACTGAAAAGGGCCTTTTGCATGAATTATTGACAACATGAAACCTGAAAGCAACAAGAGGATTTTCCTTGATGTACCATCCATCAATAACAACAGAGTGACTGGTGTGTCTGACGACTGACAACAAAAACATGTACTGTTTCAAGCTCCGCTCAGCAAGAACTGGCAGGCATGACATCACGCACAAAATCCCCCCTCAGAAGGGACTTCTTCAATAATCAATATCTCATTGTGAAAATGGCTGAACACCTTTATATATCATATATTAGATGGTGTGCACAGTACCAGGTCACTGGAAGGCCTCTGAGGTGAGATATTTCAAAAGTGATGAATGACCGGGGGTGACGAATGTACAGGGTAATATAGTATTCCGAGCGAAGTGCTTGGCTGTCAAAAGTCACATGATCTATATCCAATCCAAAATTAAAATTCAAAACCTCACACCGCCGAGCTGTCGGGGCGAGCCCTGACAATGACAAATTTTTCAAGCTCTCACATTCTCCCACTATTTCCACATATAGTAGCTTACAAAGAGTGATCATGTGATAAATGTGGGCCGAGTGAGGACCTATTTGGTACACAAAATTTTTCATCCTACACATCATGGAAAACAACTCTACAACAAGAAAACTGATGGCTCACCACCATCTCTTGCTCACCCGAGTCAACAGCTTCCGTGCTTTTGCATACTCCTCGTCCTCGTTGCTCGAGTCCACCCACAAACCCCGATCTTGTCCGTTCCTCCCATGCCAACTCGCCTCCCCATTGACACGTTGTCCGAGCCGTTGTTGTGATGATTCCTACCATTCACTGCACGGCCGCCACGAGTGCCAGAGCTACTATGCAGGGGCGACGGCCACCCGCTACGCTCCCATGTCTCGTCCTCGTCCTCGTCCGGTGCGGGTGGCGTGGGCGAGAACATCAGCTGAAGCGACACCCTCACTGATTTGCGCTGCGTTGGGCTGCCGTTCGCTGAGATCATCGATGTGCTCACGTCCAACTCGTCTTGTCCTGGGACGGCTAGGGTGGACAATGATGCAGGCGGTGTGAGTACAGCCACTGGCGCTGGTGCCACCAGCTCTTTGGGCACTTTGACTGACCTGCTGTCGCTCCCCTTGTCATCACCGCGATCATTGCCGTTGCGAGCCTGAGCGGTAGATTCCGATGCCATGATGACGCATGGAGGTGCCGATGGTATCACGATAGGCTTCGATGGCGGAGCGGGTGGAGGTGAGTAGTTCCGAAGCACGCTGCGCAAGGGGATCTTTGGCGCCTTGCCTGGGGGCGTTACAGGCATTGACATGTGGGATGGAGGTGGAAGTGATGAGGGGCGTTGTGGAGTAGATGAGGCTGCTGGTGATGGTGTGGCGAGCACGCTGCCTGGCACAAGCAACCGGCTCGCCTTCGTCGCGGCCTACGTTTAGAGCTAGCGTAGGGTGTAGCGACTCACTTGTTCACCACCAGAAGACCAAATCTCTCACTCATACCAGCGCACCTCCTCCACCACCGCATGCCGACGTGAGGTGCGCAGGGTGCGGCCAGATGTCGCTCATGGCACTTGTGGAAGGTGTCACTCGAGACAATCATGTGGCATGGGACCGTGTGAACGCTGGTCTGCCCTCTCTGTATCTGCAGACAGCAATAGCACAGTTGGTGTCTTGTTGACCATGCGTGCACCGCCACCGATAATGGAATATAACCTCCACAGCGAAGGCAGTTGCAGAATCGCGTTTGAGTCCGTGCTTGCGCCGGGTAGCGTGCTCACCACACCAGTTGACTAGGAAGGGCCTATGGAAGAAGGTCAGAACCTGGTGGGCAGTCGGGATCTGAGAGAAGCCTGTGCAAAGATGCTGTGATGGCATGCTGAGCTCAGGAACAAAATGAGAGAGGATGACTTCAGACGAAGATGAAGAATAGCACTCCATGCATGCATTGTCACAAGAACCGGTACATCGGACCGAACCGGCAACCGGACAAGCCTACCTGGACAGACCTCGAATTTCCCATGTGTTTCATGACTCTTTTCTTAGCCTCATGCATACCAGACGTTTCTCGCATGTTCCAGTTCGATCGCCTCGCCTCTACCTCACGAATACTATTTGATATAGTATTTAGCATGTATATAAGACCGTCGTTTGATGAGGACAAGCCCTAAGCTTGTTCTCCTGTGAAATATCACTGGTTTTCTCGCTTCGGAACTTGTAGGCTTGCAAGACCTCAAGCAAATCATCTGAAATCTTTATCACTCATAAGTCTTCCCAACGCGAAGACTTATTCGTGATTTCCCCTCTCCGCGGAACATATCTGTTTTGACAGTATCGTCTCCGAGATCCCCGAAACTCGCGAGAACTTAGCGTCTCACTCAACTCGCTGCGCTCGTCTCGCGCGTGAACCGATTTGTCAGCGACACCGCCCCCAGTCGGTGACATTAGAACAAGCTTTCTCCTCGAACCCTTGACCCCGAACGCATATACACACATCCACCCCCGAATACAATGATTTTTGAAAAATGACTTCCATGGCTAGAGACTGGAGGTTCAAAGGACAAGGAAAACCCACAGAAGAAGGATTAAAGAAACTCAAGTGTCCCTTCAAACTAAACCCAGACCTTGACGACGCATTCGTCCCTGATGCCTTCAGAGAAAATGCCCACTTCCTCAGAGTAGGAATAGACAGTGTACCCTGGACCGGGTACTATGCTTACTACAGAAAGGCCAAAGTAGGCCTTGGAACCCTCTATGGCGTATGGTTCGAAATCCGACGCCGCGAAGACTACTTCGAGGCCTACTGTGTCGCACGCCCGGCCCTTGGACTGACTTTTGACCCCCTCAAGGGTCTTGACATGGAACAGCTCATCAAATCAGGAGAACCCGTTCCAAACTCAAAAAACCCATCTCGTGCACCAACCCCCGGACCCGCGCCCGCCGAACCCATGGAACAAGAACCTCAAGTCACGACACAACTTTTCGTTGCAGCCGACGAACCAGAAGAACCACCTGCACAAGTACCCCAACAACTGGCATCGTCCGGAACGGCGCAGGCATATCCATGCCCATCCTTGTTCCAAGGGTTCAGAGGACACGAAAGACGACCTCCCAGCCCAGACCCCGATGACTACGGCGCATACGCCATGTACGACCGCGACGCGCGCCCCCCCGACAACGGTAAACTTGAAGGAGTCCCGCCCAAGGCCTTTAACGGCGACCGCGCGCGTACTCACGCATTCCTCACCGCGTTTCGACGTTTCATGAGGATGAATTTTGACAGCAAAATTGCCCAGAATCCCATTAAGAAGTGTGCTTACTTCTTATCGCTAATGGAAGGACCCTGCATCGACGGTTGGGTCGAAGCTATGGACAAGTGGCTTGAAAAAGTCATGCTCGATCCAGATGAGATCCCCTTTGGCCTCACTGCCTGGCAAGCCATGGAGCAGCAATTCAAACGAGCGTTTACCAATTACGCCGAACGTGAACGCGCGCAAGACCAATTACGGGAACTCAAGATGAAGGACAACAACCTAGATGAATATATAGCTAACTTTGAACTGTTAGCTCGACGAGGGTCTCTACATACTGATGACCCTGATGGTTATGCGTCTCTTCGCTGTGCGGTCTCCCCAAACCATTGGTAGAAGCAATCATCAGTCAAGAAGACCTGACCACCTTCCAAGAATGGATATCCGGTGCCCAGAAGCAACATCGCATTTGGATGCACAAACGCGCGGTCCTCACCGACCACTGCCAATACTCATAACAGAAACGCCAATTCAAATACCAACCGTCCCCTGGGCCCGCCTTTCAAATTGGGGAGCGCGCGGCAACACCACCAACAATGCTAGTGCGCCACGCGTGTGACTTCCACCACGCGACCCGAACACGATGGATACAAGTGCAGGTGCAGCACGCAAAGCGATCACCAAAGCTGACAAGGAAAAACATCGTGCCGAAGGCAGATGTTTCCATTGCTCAAAACAAGGACACCTTGCCAGAGACTGCCCCACGAAACCCAAATGCGAGCCAACACACGCACGCACGGCAGAGGTAACCACCACCACATCCGAATCCTCCGTCGTCGAAATTATCGAAGAAAGTGCAACGGCCAAAGTTGCAAAGGCTGCTAAAGCCCTTTCTAAAGAGGAAAGGGAGGAATTTATTAGGATGTTGAATGGAGAGACCGACGACGACGAGGGAAAGGATTTTTCGGATGCCTGAGCATATCGGCGATCGCTCGGGCCTTAGGTACCAATGTACATAAAGTTACAAAAAGAAAGTCAATGCAGGTCAATTTGACGATATACATTGGAACCTCAAAAGCCAAAAAGAAAACTGCGTTAATCGACAGCGGAGCAACTGAATGCTTCATATCCCCTAAACTAACCAAACAACTTCAATTAAAAACGCAAAGGCTGTCAACACCCAGAGTGGTGAAAAATGTTGATAACACTTCTAATCGCCTAGGAAAGATCACTCAAGCAGTAGACTTGGAGTTAAAACTATTGGGACAAAAAAGCAAACACCAATTCCTTATAGCAGACATTGGACAAGACAATCTAATTCTAGGATACCCCTTCCTTGAATCAACGAATCCCAAGATCAATTGGACCAATGGAACATTATTGGGAAAAATAACCTTGTCCGGAGACGAGGAAACACCAGAATGGATAAAAAATATCGCACAATGGGAAGAAGGCGACGAACTTTGGATACGAACACAACTACAAAAAACTACAATCGCCCAACAATTGGCAGAATCCCAAGCACCATCCAAACAACTGACCTGGCAACAAATAGTTCCTCCCCAGTATCATGTCTATGGCCAGGTTTTCGAAGAACAAAAATCAGAAAGATTCCCTGGACCAAGAAAATGGGATCATGCCATCGATCTTAGACCCGACGCCCCCACGACAATCAACTGCAGGGTGTACCCCCTTTCACCTAAGGAGAAAGAAGAACAAGGAAAATTTCTTGAACAAAATTTACGATTAAAACGAACCAACTCACCATATGCAAGTGGCTTCTTCCTGATTAAGAAAAAGGATGGCAAATTTTGACCAGTGCAAGACTATAGAAACCTGAACAAATGGACCATACCTAATGTCTATCCACTTCCCTTAATCCCAGAGTTGATACATGCCCTAGCAGGCAAAGAACTCTTCACCAAATTCAATATCAGATGGGGCTACAACAACATCAGGATTAAGGAAGGAGACGGATGGAAAGCGGCCTTCAAAACTAGCGATGGATTGTTTGAACCGATGGTAATGTTCTTTGGATTAACTAATTCCCCAGCAACCTTCCAAACAATGATGGATGACATCTTTCAAGAAGAACTTGCTCAAGGATGGCTGAAGATTTATATGGACGACATCATTATCGCCACAGAAAATGATGAAGAGAAACATAAATCTAAAGTTAACCACATCCTGTCAAAATTAAAACAACATGACCTATACCTTAAACCAGAAAAATGCCAATTCCACAAAAGAAAAGTCGAATACTTAGGAGTGATCATTGGCAAAGGAAAAATCACCATGGACCCAATAAAGGTTAAGGAATTGGGGACTGGCCTACGCCAAAAACATTAAAAGAAGTTCGAAGCTTCCTCGGATTCTGCAACTTTTACCGCAACTTTATTCCAAATTTTTCAATCAAAGCCAGACCACTCAATGACCTGACAAAAAAAAATAAACAATGGGAATGGACACCCAAAGAACAACAAGCGTTCCAATCACTGAAAGATACATGCACATCCTACCCAGTTCTTCAAACTCCAGACTGGACCAAACAATTCATTCTTGACACCGACACGTTGGGATTCGCCATAGGAGCGGTTATTTCCCAAGAATACGAAGATGGACTCCATCCCATAGCGTTCTATTCAAGAACACTACTTGACACAGAAAGAAATTATGATGCACACGATAAAGAACTAGCTGCTGTCATATTTGGCCTCAAAAGTGGCCGACCATTCTTCCTGGGTGCAGAGAAACCCGTCCGAATAAGGACAGACCACAAGAATCTCACATATTTCAAAGAACCACAAAAATTAACTGGACAACAAGCAAGATGGATGCAATATATGCAGGACTTCAACCTAATTATGGAACACATTCCGGGACACACCAACACAATCGCCGACACACTTTCTCGCCTGCAAAGACCTTAACAAGGGGGTAGAAGAACAAAAAACCACCCTCCTCCCACCTGAAATATTCACACGAAAAATCTACTTACCCGACAAACTAGACAAACGACGAGAAATCCTACTGACAATTTCACGATGCCCCACCCGCAGGACATCCTGGAATTGCCAACACATGGGACTTAGTCAAAGCAACACTATGAAGGACCCAAACTACGACAATTTGTAGAACAATACGTAAAAGGTTGCGCCAAATGTCAAGAATCCAAAACCAATCTACCAAGAAAGAAAGCTACAACCTTCCCACTCGACACACACGTCGAACAAGGCCCCTTTCAATACGTATCAATGGACCTCATCACTGATTTACCAAGATCAGAAGGATTCGATAGCATCCTCACCATTGTCGATCAAGGATGTTCTAAAGCGACCAAATTCATCCCATGTAACAAAATGATCGACGGAACAGGTGTCGCACACGAATATCTGAAACATCTCGTGCCTTGGTTCGGTGTCCCAAAAAGAATCATATCTGACAGAGACCCCTGATTCGCATCAAACTTCTCCAGAGCATTATGCAAAAGCCTAGGCATCAAACAAAACATGTCCACCGCATTTCACCCCTCAAACCGACGGACAAACCGAAAGAATGAACGCCTGGCTAGAGCAATACCTAAGACCCTGAACCGCAGCCCACCCACACTCCTGGGCAAAAATACTTCCTATTGCAGAATACGCACACAACTCATGGAAACATGAAACATCAAGACGATCACCACACGAACTCCTCATCGGGATCAGACCCCAAATTGACATAAACCTTGAGGACAACAACGTTCCCGCCTTGACCGACCTGACTCAAGGAACTGGAACAATCTAGACGCGATGCACAACAACTCTTAGAACGTAAACAACAACCCTCTAGACCTGACAATCCGGAAATGAAAGAAGGAACCCTCGTATGGCTAGAAGGCAAAAACCTCAAAACACGAGGAAACCGCAAGCTAACCCCAAAACGTTATGGACCCTTCCCCATCACAAAAAAGATTTCTAAAGTCGCCTACCAACTCCAACTTCCGTCATCAATGAAAATACATGACGTCTTCCATGTCAATTTACTTCTACCATATATAGAAACGGAAGAGTACGGCACGCCGTTTACACGACCTCTCGATCATCGATAATGAAGAAGAATACGAAATCGAGGCCATTCTAGATGCCAGAAGGTTTGGACGAACACTGTAAACTTCAATACCTCGTACACTAGAAAGGTTACCCATCATCAGATGATTCATGGGTCGACCATCACAACCTCAACGCCCCCAGACTCCTCAAAGAATTCTACTCCGCTACTGGCTGGACGACCCAACACATAAAAGACCACCAACCCCAGTCAACATTTCTTCACTACCCTATTCTCCCCATTCCAACATGTCCTCCAACGTCAACTCACCTACTACCTCTTCCATTACTCTTGTCCCTACTCCTCCACACTCCCCAGCTTTCATTCCTCTACCAATCTCCAGAGAACCGTCTCCATCCACAGCCGCAACTATTAACACTCAACTCTTAATACGCCGTGCAGCGTGACATGCAGCCATGATAGCGCAAGCTCAAGAACTTTGGCACGAAGAGACCCTACCCACCATACTGCAAGCTTTCGGCAACCGTTCCCCCACTAGAGGAACTAACTCCCCAATTACCCGCAGCCCATCCTACCACGTCCACTCCCCCTCTCCTGACCCTGTTCCTATTCCCCCCCCGACTTGACACACCCATTCCCCAACAACCAATCGACTTAATACTTCTTAATGAGAACTTTGTCCCAATACCTCCACAAGACAACGTCACTCCCCCACCTGCTTATACGACACCTATTGCTCCAGGAACGGACACCACAGCTGAGCTACGTGAACTAGGAAATGACTGGATGGAGGGAACTCTGGGACTTGACATACTGATCCCCGACCCTGGTAACGAAGACGACACAATTCCCCCACGATTCGTACTACCAAATCTGACCAATGGATTCCCATCAGTCACTGCGACGTATGGCCCCGGGTACCCTACTCATCGAATCTCAATCCGAGCTCGAGCTGATCCCTATCCTCGTCCCCTCCTTACCACAAAAGACGCCTTCCTATTCCAAGAAGGACTCAGACACACCAAGGCCGTCAACGAAGCCCTCACCTTTGAAGAAGATCTATCCCTCGAAGCTGAAGTCCTTCGATATCGTTTCGCTATTAAAAAAGTGCGACAAATGGCCAATCAACTCGTAACGGCTAGAGGACATTACCATGACATGCTGTGGGAGATTCGAGATAGCAAGGTCAAATTAGCCAGAGCTAATGCCAAGACTCGACTCGAACCCAGAATCCTGTTCCAATCTATGCCACAGCTAACCAAACAGGAACACAAGGATGCCAAAGAAGCGATCATGGACCCCTGGTACCAGTTCTCTCCCCGTGTCTCCGACAAATGCTCCTGGTGTCTCGATGGGGGACACGATACCGTCGACTGTCCCAAGATTACCACCTGCGTCCTCTGCAACCGTCATGGACATAAAGCCGACTTCTGTAGGACCCCACACCGACGCTGCAAAGCACACAAAATATGCCGAGTTCCACGGGACCAACTCCACTATCATACCCACTGTTGCGTCTCTAACGTCCATCCCTACACAGGTTAGACCTTAACAAGGGGGTAATGTCACAAGAACCAGTACATCGGACCGAACCGGCAACCGGACAAGCCTACCCGGACAGACCTCGAATTTCCCGCGTGTTTCATGACTCTTTTCTTAGCCTCATGCATACCAGACGTTTCTCGCATGTTCCAGTTCGATCGCCTCGCCTCTACCTCACGAATACTATTTGATATAGTATTTAGCATGTATATAAGACCGTCGTTTGATGAGGACAAGCCCTAAGCTTGTTCTCCTGTGAAATATCACTGGTTTTCTCGCTTCGGAACTTGTAGGCTTGCAAGACCTCAAGCAAATCATCTGAAATCTTTATCACTCATAAGTCTTCCCAACGCGAAGACTTATTCGTGATTTCCCCTCTCCGCGGAACATATCTGTTTTGACAGTATCGTCTCCGAGATCCCCGAAACTCACGAGAACTTAGCGTCTCACTCAACTCGCTGCGCTCGTCTCGCGTGTGAACCGATTTGTCAGCGACACCGCCCCCAGTCAGTGACATGCATAATATGCATGATGCGTGGAGAGTGCCCGAGTGTCAAGACATGCCCAACGCGTCCTGACGGGTGCCAAGGGACAATTCAAATTTGTCAGAAAGAAAAGGGAACGCATGTATGAAAGCCCCCCGCCAGCTCAGAAAGTGAGAGATGGAGAGAACAAAGCGACACAACTAACCATCGAGGCCATTTGGGGGGGCAGTCTCGATCCCCTCAAGGGCACGGAGACCCTCCTTGCCCATCTCGCCCCAGTTCCAGCCACATTCCACATAGCTTTGCACCTCACTTGGAGACTGCAAGGAACAGCGGAGACCTGGAGTTCATCCAGCTCCCTTTCCTTTGTGGCCAGATGTGCCTCACGCTTGCAGCTCGGCCTGCGCCGCGCCGAGCCTGGACAATGAAGGGCTGGGCGATGTGGTACATCCTCTACAGTTCACTTGCTCATCTTATTTATTGATAACATTTTACATTGGGCTGGTTTCCTGAAGGTCACATGGTGTCATAGTGGGGGAGAGGTAGGACCAAGGGGGTGGTGGAATGGGCATTTCACATATATGTTGGAACTTCTGTTTCAGTGTGGAATTGCCCCCCCTCTTCTATATATCACCATTTTGTGCCACATGAGGCTTCCTGCTCTTCCAGAATAGCTTCAACCTTTGATTCAAACATGCTACCCTTCAAACCACACCACATCATGAAGTACCTGATGAATGCTAAAAAGCCTTCAAGTCCATATTGACCCTGTTGCATCATGCCCTTCACTGCGGCATGCATTGCATCCTCTCCCCACCCAAATGCTCTCTTCATCATGTAAGGTGTGTGAGCCCATGGTCAGTGTGGGTGCACCACATGACCATGCCACACATCCTCCCTTCACCTTTCATTGCCTTTCCCCCCTTTCCTCCAACTGTCATTGCTCCTTCCCTCTCCTTCTCTTTCCATCTTGCACACTCCTCTCAATGTTATCCCCGCACATACCCCACTCTGTGCCTGAGAACTGTGACAACAGCTCAAGTCGATTGCCATCAACATCACTCACCTTGCCATCCAACTCCTTGTGCTCTCTTGCCTACATCTATCCTCTGCACCACTAGGCTCCTTTATCCACCACATTCATCCCCTGTTACGAACCAAGGCCAGGTCCTGGCCATAGATTGTCCTATTTCACTCAAGAGAGACCTCTCTCACTTTGCATTACTGACTCCCTTCCATTTTCTGGGCTATCCCTCCTGCGGTACAAGATATCGCTATTGCAAAGGCACTATAACATGACCAGGCACCTGTTTCCTAATCAGGTAATCATTGCGTGGCAGCCACATGGCCACCCAGCCACCAAGGACCTGAAACAGCGGCACAAACTCTTAGAAACTGTTGCATAAATCATCTGATGTCATCAAGGCTCCAATGACATCATGGCTGATTGAGCGACTCCACAGTGACCTCATAGGCTCACTAAGCGCTCCACAGTGACATCATAATGATGTCATCGCTCCACAATGATCAGTAATGCGCTCAGTAAGCCCGAAACTTGACACAAGCAAGTTTATGCCTCTGTAGTCCTATTGGATGGTACCAAAGAGTCTAGAATAGTCCCAGTTCTTTGTAATCGACCCTGTACACTGTATATAAGCCCCAATGAAGCATGGCAGTTGTCAGACTGTCCATTTGTGATACTCTCATCTTCCTGGGTACTCCCCTGCGACCGCTCAGTCTAAAGTCCTCCCTCGTCCTCAAGGTACTCTTCAACGACTGCCTTGTTTAAAGTCCCTCGCTGCACTGGCCTCTACTCTTCGCCTCTGCCTCTTGCAACACGTACCAGTCCCCATCTGGTATCTTCTAGTCGTTTGGCTCGTCCTCCTGTTCAACGCCGTTTACACCACGTACCGTCTGTTCTGACCCTTGCCCACCTGCTCCTGAGTCCTTAGTGATCAGCAGTATGTGTCTTGACATCCCCCTTCAGCGTTATGTTCTCACCCCTCTTGTCAAGACTCACTGTTGAACAATCCAGTTCAAGAGTGAGGGGTTAGTTCAAAGACAAGTTGATAGACGTCCAAGATGGCATGGGCAAGTAATAGAGTCCAGAGCAGTAACAAATACCAAAGAGGTATGGTCACTGGTAAGGTCGAGCAGGTATGCAGGGAAGGAGCCAGGGTAGTCACAAGGGGATGGTCCTTAAAGGAGTATCCCAGAGATGGAGAGTGCTGTAAACAAATGGACAGTCTGAGGACTGTCCATTACTTTATTGAGTGCTTATATACTACAAGAGAACTGCTAAATAGGGAACAAGTCATAACCTTGTTATCAAGCACAAAAGAGTGATGAGTAAGAAGTTGGAGTGCACTTACTGAGCATGCTCAGTCATGCTCAGTAAGCTGCTGAGTAAGAAGGCTTCTCTTGATGAGTAAGAGCCTTCCCTGTCCATGTGTTCACTGCTTTAGTACATGTGCAAGCACCTGATTCATTTTCTGTTAGTTAGTTTAGGGCCGGTCATTTGAGGACTTGTAGTTTGGTTTAGGGAATAGTGTTATCTTATAAGGCCCCTTATATAGTTCTATTAGGGTCCTTAGAGTCGACCCTAATACTTCTATTAAGGTCCTTAGTATTGCTTTATAGTTCATTCTATAGTTATTAGAGTTAGTCTAATAATGTGTTGTAGGGTCTTTGATACTGCGTTAGTGCCTATTGTAGAGCATCTAGAGTCGTCCTTAAGGGTCCTTCGGAAGGTCCTAATACTGTCTTTTATTGCTAAAAGGGTTGCCATTAAGTGGGGCTTGCTGTATGTCGATTGTGCCAAGAATTGCTTGCGCGACAATGCTCGCGCAATATTGTGGACACCTCTACTCACCCCTTTTGCTCGTGTGAACAGGGTGACACCATAGAGGCTGGGTTTCCTCTCATAAGGAAGGGTCCTTCAAGGGCCCTCTCTGGAGAATGGTTCATGACACCTCTGACCAACTCTCAAGCATTGCCCTTGCCCCCACCACATGTCTAGCAGACCCAGATGACACATGCACATCGTCATCATTGCCTCACCTGAGGGCTTGCTGCCCATAGTGTGTCACCCCTATGTCATCACTGCACCACCTTGCACTCTTGGACATTGCAGTAGGAAGGATAGGACTTTACTGTAGATTGTCTTCCAGTTTGTCTTAGGTACAGTATTTATTGCCATTTTCAGCGCACTTGGCGGAGCTTGAATTCCACCCAAATCGGCACAGAAACCCCCTCAAACATGCGGGATGAATATCTCCCTCAAAACAGCTTCAATTCATATGAAAATTATTGTCCCTGAATCGCCTGAATGAGGGCTAGGCAGCCCCATTGTTTTCATGAGATTTGAGTGAGAATTGGTGGAGCTGGACTCAAGCCACCTCCACATGTGTATTAGATGAATTACAACTCAAAATCATGGTCTATATCTATTATTTTTCCCTCATGTTGTACCCATGGGCTGTCTTGAGGCAGCCCCATAGTTTTTTTGACTCAAGTGTTGTGGTGTGCAAAATTGTTTTCAGTGTGATTGGAGTGACGGCCAGCCACTCATTGCCCCTCTTACCTCTCCATTCTGACCATACACATACCCTGCGCCCATGCCCGCTCCAGCCTCCGTCCCTACATTGTGCACCATTGCCTCTGCCTCGCCTGCCTTGCCCATCGTCCCTGCGGTTCCCACCTCGTCCGCCGTTCCCGTCACCTCATTCACCGCCGCCATCCTCGACTTGCCAGCCATCATCGCCTCGGCTCCACCTGCCCTCGCCGTCCCAGCATCGCCCGCATTCGCCATCGTCGCCACCTGCCCTCGCCGTCCCAGCATCGCCCGCATTCGCCATCGTCGCCACCTCGTCTGTCCCCGCCGCCGTAGCCTCAGCCGTGACATCGCCTATCGCCACTGTCCCTGTCTTAGCCCAACCAGCTCCCGCGCCCTCAGTGTCGCCTGCTATGGCCACTGTCTCAGCTCCATGCACAACCACCATCTCAACCTCGCCCACCGACGTTTTAGCACTGCCCGCCACTTCAGCCCTCGCAGCCTCGTCTGCCACCCCCACCTTCGTCTCATCCGCTCCCACGCCCTCAGTCATCTCGTCGCCCTCAGTCTCGTCCGTTGCCTCGCCCGTTGCCACAGTAGCCTCAGTCGTGCCAGCTGCCAACTTCGCATCAGTCTCCGTCTTAGCCTCGCCCGTACTCGTCAGTTCAGCCCAGTCCGTCATAGCACCAGCATCACCAGCCGCCACCGTCTCCACCCTGCCCTCAGCCTCAGCCTTCTCAGTCTCAGCTGCCGCCACTGCACCCCTAGTTTTGCCAGCCATCTCCTGTCACCCCAGCTTCAGATCAGTGAACTGCCGCCACCTGCGCTCTTAGCCTTGCCAGCCGCCTTAGTCTCATCAGCCGCCACCATAGCCTCAGCCTCAGCCACCGACGTCTTAGCGCCACACACTGCCATCTCCACCACTGTCTCACAAGCCACCGCCGCCATGCCCTTGTCAGCCACCTGCCGCCGTCGCCCCTGCATCGCCCTCAGTCGTTGCCTCTGCCCTGTCTGCCTCCACCATCGCACCAGCTCAGTCCACCGCCACCTTCTCAGTCTCAGCCTCAGTCTTCTCAGTCTCAGCCTGCCGCTTTAGTAGTTTCGCGCGACACCAGCACCGCCGCACCTGTCGCAACCCCTCGCCACCAGCACCACCCCAGAAGACCAAGAAGGCCTCGGCCACGAACTTAGCCACGACACGCCACAACAGGAGCAGAAGCCGCCTGCCGCAGGAGAAGCAGTCGCCGACGCCAACAGCACACCGCATGCCGCCTCCCACATCGCCTCCCCATCCTGTTCGCAGCGCTCTCGCCCACAGTCTGCTGCCGACACCTGCAGTGGAGACGACCCCTGCCACCTGCTGCCTGCAAGACGACAGATCCCACCCCCGCGCAAGCCGCCCCACGCATCCTCTTTCTCGAGTCCTCGCCACCTACGTCTCTATCTACTGAACTCACTGCTCACCGCCTACGCCTTCGCTCCTTGTCCACGCCTGCTGCCACCACCTGCAATGGAGACGACCACGCCTGCCACCGCCACAAGACAACACCACCACACTGCAGCCGCCATCTTCGTCACTGCCGCCCTCGTCTCCATCGCCTCTGTTTCCCATCGCCCTCGCCTCTTCCAGTCATCGCCATCAGCCGATCGCCACCTTCGCTGTCTTCCGCAGCACAAGCAGCCGCGACCGCCTGCCTCAATTCAGACGTGAAAGGCTCAAAACACTCGCATTCAGACGCTTGACCGAGGACAGTCAAAGTTTCAAGCCCCTGGGAGGTGTAAGGAAGATTATGGCTGGCCTCGAAATCACATGCGAAAACTGCGACACGACACGACATGAGACTGACACCTCAGCTCCCTTTCATCCCTTGCCACCTCCCTCTCGTTCCAGGCAGTCCACCGACCTGCACACCACAAGCCATCTTGCAGTGCGACATCAAGACCTCGATCGCATCGCCCAGCCCTCGCCACCTGATCACGTGCCCATGCACGCCTCGGCACACTAGACGCGTTCGCGTCTCAAGCCTTTCACGACCGCCTCAACCGTCTCAACCAGTCTTGATTCACTTTCATGCCATTCATCTCTAGTACCTCTCTCCTGTATATAAAAACACCCTAGCTACTCTGTAGTAGAAAGAGTTCAGAATAGGACCCCTCTTTGCAACCCACTCCTCTCTGTCTGTGAAAAACAAGAAGGATGGTCAGAATCGAGAGGTGAGAGGGGTGATGAGTGGCTGGCCGCGACTCCAATTGCACTGGAAACAATGTTGCACACCACAACACTTGAGTCAAAAACACTATGGGGCTGCCTCAAGACAGCCCATGGGTACAACATGAGGGAAAAATAATAGATATAGACCATGATTTTGAGTTGTAATTCATCTAATACACATGTGGAGGTGGCTTGAGTCCAGCTCCACCAATTCTCACTCAAATCTCATGAAAACAATGGGGCTGCCTAGCCCTCATTCAGGCAATTCAGGGACAATAATTTTCATATGAATTGAAGCTGTTTTGAGGGAGATATTCATCCCGCATGTTTGAGGGGGTTTCTGCGCCGATTTGGGTGGAATTCAAGCTCCGCCAAGTGCGCTGAAAACGGCAATAATGCCCAATAGCTACAGTTTTGAATATGAGTCCTTCACAGCTCAGTGAATTGAATCAGCAGTTCTGGCTTCCTTGCATCCTTGTTATCATCTACATCTGTGCACTTTGACTCCCTCAAGATCTTCCTCTTTTCCTTCAAGAACACATGCACACACACATCTGGTCTCACACCTGCACTTCCAAGACATCAAGCTCATCACCTCCAAGACATCAAGCCTCATGTCTTGACTCTTGCTTGCCCTCTCAGTTTCTTCCCTGTCTGTACCCACACTTGGATCAAGTCACACAGACTCTGCATGCCCATGGGGGTGTACTACAATCAGGTTCAGCACCTCTTCCCAGTTGTCATCTGTGGGACCCCAGACAAGGGTTGAAGGATCTTTCGAGAACTTGCTGAGTGGATTTCCCACTGTTGCCAGAGGGGTTTCACTTGGTATTCACATGATTGCTATGTTGAGTTGGGAGAGCAGCTCTGCCTTGTCAGATGGCAGCCCAGTATCACAAATGGACAGTCTGATGACTGCCATGCTTCATTGGGGCTTATATACAGTGTACAGGGTCAATTACAAAGAACTGGAACTATTCTAGACCCTTTGGTACCATCCAATAGGACTACAGAGGCATAAACTCGCTTGTGTCAAGTTTCAGGCTTACTGAGCGCATTACTGATCATTGTGGAGCGATGACATCATTATGATGTCACTGTGGAGTGCTTAGTGAGCCTATGAGGTCACTGTGGAGTTGCTAAGTCAGCCATGATGTCATTGGAGCCACTGTTTTGGGTTCTTGGTGGCTGGGTGACCACGTTGCTGCCACGCAATGATTACCCGATTAGGAAACAGGTGCCTGGTTGTGTTATAGTGCTGTTGCAATAGCAATATCTTGCACCACAGGAGGGGTAGCCCAAGAAATGGAAGGGAGTTGGCAATGCAAAGTGAGAGAGGTCTCTCTTGAGTGAAATAGGACAATATATGGCCAGGACCTGGCCTTGGTTCGTAACATTCATCCCCTCTTTATAGACTTGTTGCTCCTGCAATGGTAGGGACTTGTTTCTTTGGAAGGTGGAGTAGTTTGCATATGAAAAGTCGAAGTCTGTTCATTTGTGGGGAGTTCTCTCCTGTTCTATGGATTGTTTTGGGGATAGCTGTGGTCGATTGGCTGCATGTAATTGCAGGGGTTCTCTGAAAAGTTCTTTGGTGACAAGAATAAAGATAGTCATCGACGGAGGTCATGATGAGAGTTGTTGGTTTAGGGGTTACTCCTGGTGGGAATCATTTTAAGTGCCTTCAGATATTTCCAATGGAAGTCTTTGACAAGTAATTGCGCTCTTGATAGGTTACATGCTGGTTCCCAGGTATTTTCTGCAGCAGTGTACCCTTTCCATTTAACTAGGTATTGGATCCCTTTGTAGTTTGGGGAGAGTCGAGAATTTAAGATCTGTTCTACTTCATATTCTTCTTCTCCTTCAACTAGTACCAGTGGCGTGTTTGAGAAGTTAGGACCGTGGGCAATGGTTTCTTTGTAAGGTTTAATCAGGGAGTGGTGAAAAACTGGGTGTATCTTCCAGGACTTTGGTAGCTCAAGGTGAACATTTACTGGATAGGCAGTGATGACTTTGAATGGTCCATAGCGTCGAGGGGCTAGTTTTGCTTTTGGGTGAGTGGTTTGTAGATTTGTGGCTTCCAACCATACTTGATCCCCTTCTTTAAAACAAAATGTGGAGGATTGAGGTCCTGATTGCTTCATGATCTTAGTTGCTTGGTTCAGGGAGGCAGCTACTTCTTCTCTGAGCTGGTTTAGTCTTGTTAGTCTTTCTTGGATTGAAGGGAACTTTGATGTAAAGACAAGGGGTGGAGCAAATGTTGGATTAAAGCCATACCAGACCTCAAAAGGGGGTTTGTTCATAGCACTGTGTTGTCTGGCATTATGTGAAAACTCCATAAAGGGAATTAGTTCTGCCCAATTGTCCGCTTGGTGGTTGCAAAATATTCGTAGGTATTGTTCTAGTTCTTGGTCAACTCGTTCTGTTTCTCCATCTGTCTGTGGGTGATATGCTGTGCTCAATGATACCTTGACATTTAATTTGTGCCATCTCCTCTTCATCCTCACATCATCATCATCATCGCCGCCAGCACACCACCCTCGCCCCCATCAACCACCGCATGCCCTCGCCCTCAACGCCCCCACCTTCACCATGCACTGACAAGTCCCAGCGCACAGCCAAAGAGCCCCGTACCATGCTGCCGTCTTCGTTGCCATTGGACGGTGTTGCTACTGTACATTTCGGTATGCTTTTCTCCCCTTTTTTACTAGACTCTCATTTTGTTAGTCAGAGATCTGCACGCCGCCTATGCGTCCATTTCCCAGCCTGCCACTGTCTTCCCTCTCCCTTTCTACTTCCATGCCCCCTTGCTCCTCTACCTCGCATCGGCCATCCAAGTTCTCCAATCGTCCCACCCACAATCGCGTTCGGCAGTGCCATCAGCGCCCAAGTGACCACCCACCAGCACTCTCCCTATCCCCCCTCCAGCCTCTCCTTTGCATTGTCTCCCCCTCCTCGCATTGCGACTCGACCACACCCCTTGTCACCACACCTGGCCTCGGCCATCCTTCACAAATCGCCACACGCCACTACCACAGCCGCTGGAGACCACAACTCGATACCTCATGTCGTCCAGCTTCGGTCCCCTTCTCACGTCTATATTTCCTTTCATATGCCTGTCTTTTGTGCTTTTCCTGTCCCTTAGCCTTAGTTCTAACCTGTATCTGCTACCACATTGAATAAAGTTGCCCTGTTGTTCCCTTATCATCTGTGTGAACCTGAGTGCAGTCAAATGAACAAACGTGTTCTCGCGTTCCTGCTAGGTGCTCCTCCTCTTTGGAGCTTCAGTCTTATGAAGTCATTCTGCATTCTTGGACACACTTCACCGCCCCATGGGCTCAGGTGTGCACTTCCTGAGGGGGCTCCTTCCCGGCACACGACCGTGCTACTGTCACATGATATGAGGGAAATGATGTTGCACACCACAACACTTGAGTCAAAAACACTATGGGGCTGCCTCAAGACAGCCCATGGGTACAACATGAGGGAAAAATAATAATAATAGATATAGACCGTGATTTTGAGTTGTAATTCATCTAATACACATGTGGAGGTGGCTTGAGTCCAGCTCCACCAAGTCTCACTCAAATCTCATGAAAACAATGGGGCTGCCTAGCCCTCATTCAGGCGATCCAGGGACAATGAGTTTTATGTGAATTGAAGCTGTTTTGAGGGAAATATTTGCCCCGCACGTTTGAGAGGGTTTTCTGCGCCAATTTGGGTGGAATTCAAACTCCACCAAGTGTGCTGAAAATGGCAATAATAGGCATTACAAAGTGGCCTACTCCGACCAACGTTACAGAAGTCCAAGCATTTCTAGGATTTTGCAACTTCTATCGACGATTTATCCACCAATACTCATGAATGGCACAACCCCTGTTTAATTGAACAAAGAAAGAACACCCCTTTAAATGGGAAAACGATGAAGAACAAGCATTTAGAAAATTAATCCAGGCATTCACGACAGCCCCAGTCCTCATGTTACCTGATCATACTAAACCCTTTCGGCTCATCTGCGATGCAAGTGACTTTGCAGTCGGCGCAATCTTAGAACAACCTGATGAATATAACAGATATCACCCAGTAGCCTATTTTTCAAAATCCTTAGACCCCGCACAACAAAATTACATGATCTATGATAAAGAACTCCTTGCCATCATCTCATCCCTCTGGCACTTCCAACACTACCTTGAAGGTGCTACACACCCCATTGATCTATGGATGGACCACAATAATTTGACATACTTCATGACAAAACAAAAACTCACGCGATGACAAGCCCGATGGGCACTCCTTCTCAGCAATTTTGACTTCACCATCACCCATCACCCAGGAACTATGAACAAAGCAGATGGTCTGTCCAGGTGGCCAGACTTTATAGAGGGGATACAAAATGAAAACAATGGAAAGGTGCTCCTAGATGACAAATATTTTAAAATTAGAGCAACATGCACCTCTGCTACAGAACCAATTGGCGACCAAGAACTTCAACAACAACTGCGATCTAGCAAAGACTATGACCCAGAAGTATCTAACGTGTTAGCAATCATTATAAAGAATGGACCAAGACGATTATCCAAAGGCTTACAAGACTGGAACCTCAAAGATGGACTAATATTGTTCAAAGGAAAAGTCTATATCCCAAACAATGACACCCTACAAAAGAAAATTCTGAAACTACATCACGACTCCCTTGCCACTGGGCATCCTGGCCAATGGAAAACTTACAAACTAATCAGCCGAAACTATTGGTGGCCAGGAATGCTAACCTATATCAAAAGTTATGTAGACGGTTGCACAATTTGCCAAAGCACAAAGAACCGTCCAAAGACAGAAACACCCCTCATATCAATTACACCAGCTGGAGAAGTATGGAAAAGCATTACCATGGACTTTATCATGGACCTACCAGTTTCACAAGACTTTGACAGCCTCCTAGTCGTGGTAGATCAATTCAGCAAAGCAATAATCATTACCCCTTGCCACAAGACAATCACAGCAGATGAAACAGCAACACTAATCATGAACAATGTCTGGAGAAGAATAGGCCTCCCAACACAAATAATATCAGACAGAGGCCCTCAATTTGCAGCAAAAGTTACTCAAGAACTATGGAAGAAATTAAATGTCAAAGAATCATTAAGCACAGCATATCACCCACAGACAGATGGAGAAACAGAATGAGTTAACCAAGAACTAGAACAATACCTACGAATATTTTGCAACCACCAAGTGGACAATTGGGCAGAACTAATTCCCTTTATGGAGTTTGCTCATAATGCCAGGCAACACAGTGCTACAAACAAACCCCCTTTCGAGGTCTGGTATGGCTTTAACCCAACATTTGCTCCACCCCTTTCCTTTACATCAAAGTTCCCTTCAATCCAAGAAAGACTAATAAGACTAAACCAGCTCAGAGAAGAAGTAGCTGCCTCCCTGAACCAAGCAACTGAGATCATGAAGCAATCAGGACCTCAATCCTCCATGTTTCACTTTAAAGAAGGGGATCAAGTATGGTTGGAAGCCACAAATCTACGAACCACTCACCCAAAAGCAAAACTAGCCCCTCGACGCTATGGACCATTCAAAGTCATCACTGCCTATCCAGTAAACATTCGCCTTGAACTACCAAGGTCCTGGAAGATACACCCAGTTTTTCACCACTCCCTGATTAAACCTTACAAAGAAACCATTGCCCATGGTCCTAACTTCTCAAACCCGCCACTGATACTAGTCAAAGGAGAAGAACAATACGAAGTAGAACAGATCTTAAACTCTTGGCTCTCCCCAAACTGCAAAGGGATCCAATACCTAGTTAAATGGAAAGGGTACACTGCTGCAGAGAATACTTGGGAACCAGCATGTAACCTATCAAAAGCACAATTACTGGTTAAAGACTTCCATTGGAAATATCTGAAGGCGCTTAAAATGATTCCCACCAGGAGTAACCCCTAAACCAACAATTCTCATCATGACCTCCATCGACGACTATCTTTATCCTTGTTACCAAAGAACTTTTCAGAGAACCCCTGTGATCACATGCACTCAATCAACCACAGCTATCCCCAAAGCAATCCATAGAACAAGAGAGAATTCCCCATGAACAAACAGACTTCGACTTTTCATATGCAAACTACTCTACCTTCCAAAGAAACAAGTCCCTACCATTGCAGGAGCAACAAGTCTATAAAGAGGGGATGAATGTTATGAACCAAGGCCAGGCCCTGGCCGTAGATTGTCCCATTTCACTCAAGAGAGACCTCTCTCACTTTGCATTGCCAACTCCCTTCCATTTTCTGGGCTACCCCTCCTGTGGTACAAGATATTGCTATTGCAAAGGCACTATAACACAACCAGGCACTTGTTTCCTAATCGGGTGATCATCGCGTGGCAGCCACATGGTCACCCAGCCACCAAGAACCCAAAACAGTGGCACCAACTCTTAGAAACTGTTGCATAACTTGTCTGATGTCATCAAGGCTCCAATGACATCATGACTGACTGAGCGACTCCACAGTGACCTCATAGGCTCACCAAGCGCTCCACAGTGACATCATAATGATGTCATCGCTCCACAATGATCAGTAATGCGCTCAGTAAGCCTGAAACTTGACACAAGCGAGTTTATGCCTCTGTAGTCCTATTGGATGGTACCAAAGGGTCTAGAATAGTTCCAGTTCTTTGTAATTGACCCTGTACACTGTATATAAGCCCCAATGAAGCATGGCAGTCATCAGACTGTCCATTTGTGATACTCTCATCTTCCTGGGTACTCCCCTGTGACTGCTCAGTCTAAAGATTCCCCTCGCCTCCAAGGTACTCTTCAACAACCGCTTGTTTAAAGCCCTCTCACTACACTGGCCTCCAGCCTTTGCCTCTGTCTCTTGCAACACCTACCAGTCCCCATCTGGTACCTCCTCGTCATTTGGCTCATCCTCCTGTTCAATGCCGCCTTCACCACGTATCATCTGTTCCGACCCTTGCCCACCTGCTCCTGAGTCCTTAGTGATCAGCAGTATGTGTCTTGACAGGTAGTCTTGTACTGGGCATAGGGCACCACCTTTCTTTTCCACAAAGAAGAATGGACTGGCTACCAGTGCTTTGGAAGGGCGGATAGTCCCTTGTTTGAGGTGTTCATCTAGATACTCTTTCAAGGCCACTAATTCCTTTGGAGTGAGCCTATAGATACCACAGTCCCTACGTGAGGCTCCTGGTTTGAGGTTAATGGCATGATCCCATGGTGCATGAGCAGGGAGGCATTGGGAGGCTTGTTCGTCAAATACACTTTGCCAGATCTTAAAATCAGTTGGGATTAGTTCCTCAAGGGACTGTGTTGGCTGATTATCTTTTGCCAACTTGGTAGATGTTGTACTCTTTGCTTGGATTCATAATGGGTAATGCTGGAAGGCCCTATGAATGTGTTGGTTGACAAGGGGTTCCTCCTTGTCCAGTGTGTCCTGAAATATTAGCGCTGCTACATGTTTGAATGATGGTTCTTCATCTTCTGGGAAGGTGAGAGCTTTTATCAATCCTCCATGTGCACTGTGGGTCGATGGGACTGTTATGGAGGGTTGTGTCATTACACACGTCGTTGGGCAGTTTTGTAAGGTGATAGTGTCATTGGTCCAATTTATGTCCAGGTTATGGTGTTGTAGCCAGTCAGTACCCAGGATAATATCATGGTCTCCTATGTTGGTAACAAGGAATTCTGCCTGCTCATTGTGTGTGCCTCTGGTCGCTTTGATTCGTAGCCGTTGGATGGTGCTGTATCTGATTAAACCATTAGTGTTTGTGGTGCCATCCACCTTCTGCCCTGGTAAGGGTTTTTGTAAGCTGTGAAGGTGGAGATTATGTTGGTTCATGAATTGCTCATGGATGATCATCCCTTCTGCCCCACTGTCTATGAGGGCGCTTGCACCGATTTCCTTGCCGCTGAGTTTCCCCACAAGTGTCACTTTCAAGGCTATGGAAGGGGATCTTATATTCTTTGTAAAGACTTTGGGGTAATTGATTTGTATGGGTATAGTGGCAATCTGTACTGTATTCCTTAGCGGTGCACTAAGGGGTTCTATCAAAAATCCATAGGAGCAGAATGGGGATGTGGAATGTTAGTGGTGAGACTTTCTTGCCAAGTTACAAGAGAAGCAATAGGAACTGGGTCAGTGTCTTTCTGTTCAGGCTGTTCTTCCTGAATGGTAGTGGATTGGACTGCTGTCTGCAAGGATTGTCCAGGGCAGTGAGTATGAGCAGCAGCTTTCTTAGACCTGCAGTCTTTGGCCATATGATTGGGTTTGCCGCAGTAGTAGCACAGTTTCAACTCTATGCGTCATTGCTTCTCAGCTTTCATGAGAGTGTTTTGTGGGGCGTTGTTGTTCCAGTGTTGTTCACCTGGTTCCCCTTGATAGAGATTGATTTCTACCGGGGCATCTGGGTTGTTAGTGGTTAGACCCCTTGTTCATATGGGCAGCTTTCCTGTACAGAACGATGGTGACATCCACATGTGATACACTTGATCAAACTTGCGTGCCTTCTTGACTAATGCTGCTAAGGTAGTAGGTGCGGGTGTTATACCCAATATCTTGGTGTGGATCCCTTGATTCAGGTTACAGTGGAAGGCAAACATTTTAGTGTTTTCATCTGCCTGTGAGCGGGTCGTGTGATGGGACCACTTTTGGTACCATTCATTGAATGGGGTGTTGCCTTGTCAAAGGGAGTGCATTAAGGCATTTGATTCCAGTTGCACATCTGCTGGAATGAAGTGATCAGCAAATGCTGTTTTAAAGTCTTGCCAGGAGCCATAGTTGATTGGTTGTAAGGCCTGAGCCTTCGTTGTTAGTTCTTGGGCCCATGTCCCTGCTGGGGTGCCAATCTTGAAGTGTGTAAGGGCCGCTGCAACCCTCTTCCCTTCATCTGGGAATGAATCCAGGTTGATGTAGTAATAGTTGTCTAAGGCAGCCCAGAATGTCTCCGCATTCTCCACTTTGCCATCAAAGGCTTCTGGGGCAGTCCCAATGATATGGTTCTGTTGTACCTGGGCTGGAGCTGGTGCTGCCATTGGAGCAAGTTGTATGGGGGGTAGTGGCGGAACTGGAGGTGGTGGTACAAGGGGTGCCAGTGGTGCTGGCCCTGTTTGAGCTCTGACTGGAAGAGCAGGAGTTCATGTTGTTCGTGTAGGAGATGGAGGTGGTGGCAGGGGCATTGCTACTGTGCATTGTCCTACTGTTACAGGAGTGGGAAGATGGCTTGGTTCTGGGGAATCAAATCCTCCTGGTACTCTAGATGGGCCTGGTGTTGGAGTATTCCCCTGTGCAGGGGTGAGGGCTCTGGTAACCTGCGATAGAACCCTTGATGCAGTTTCTACTGTAGCTTCAAGGGTGCAGGTAACTTCCGCTTATTCTGCTTCTTCCTGAGCAATTGAGAAATCGACTGGCTTGTGGTTTTGATATGTGAATAGTTCTAGATTCCTACTCCAGTGAACTGTTCAACCTTGGAATGTTGCAGTTCCAGTGAGGAGGTCAAGGTTGCGAAGGAAGGTGATCTCTGGGATGAGAGTTTGAAGAGTTTCTTGAGTGAGTTCGATGTCTTCTTCGTCCCAGTCTTTCCTTGTGTCTAAGGTCCAAGGGTCGTAAAGGGTATCGTATTGGGTAACAGATCAGTTTCTGCAGAAGCCACTGTAGTATTCTCCAGTGATGTTATAGTCAACGTTGCAGAAGAAGATGGGAATTTGCAGTTGTTCACTTTCTGTAAGGGGTCTTCGAGATGTCTCTTCTTCTGGGCTTTGGCTCATATGTTAGCAGTGCCAGTCTTGGTGCCACGGACAATATGGGTCCTTGCAGAAGTAGGGGTGTTCTAGAGAGTGGCGGTGTTCTTCTGGTGTGCGATAATAGATACGCCTGATGAAGCGTATAGGTTTGTAAAGGTTCTCCCCCTTTACAACCTCTGCGTATGTTGCTGGTCGAATGGTGGGCTATTAGTCCCAAGACTTGTGCCAGACACAGGTGTAATGCCAATCCTTGTGCCAGTAGCAGTAGGGATCCTTGCAATAAAATGATAATTCGAAAAGGTGTTGATTCTTTCTTGTGAGGTGGAAGATGCATTTCCTGTGGTCGTGTGGTTTGTAGAGGCCTTCACCTTTTACTACTTCTGCATAAGTGGCTACCGGGATCCTATAGAGGAACGACGGTCCAGTGAGTTGCGTCCCAGGGGTATGTGACAGTGTAGGCTGGGAGTAATATGGGGATGCCCCTTTGTTGAAGTTGAAGGTTTTGGGCAATGTGGAAATACTCTTCAGTAATGCCAGAGTATGTTATGGCTATGCTGCCTTTCCAGAGAAAACCTTCGAAGTCTAAGGGGTGCAGAGCGAATTGGCTGATTTCTTCTATGGGGTGGTCTATGCAAACAAAGGCTTGTGTTCGTGCATGCCACAGTTCTTTGCAATGGTTTTTGAAATCTAATAACTCCCTACATGTTCTATGGGGCAGTACTGATCCTAAGTATGCTAACTCAGGGAAGTAGCACCATAACCCTACTAAGGAACCTGGGGGTGACTGGCTACTACTTGAATGCTCTACTAAGGGAGTAGTGAAGGGGGTTAAGTGACGGTCAGTATATGGAAGTGGGACTGGGATGGCTGGGGGAGTAAGGGGTAGAGGACGATCTACTCGGGAGCTTGAAACTGCAGATGCAGAGCGGCAGCCTCTTCGTCTGTGAGAGGGTGGCAGAGTGGTTGGTGCAGGAGATGTCTATCTCCTGGGGTCCACAGGTTTATACCTGGTGGTGTGGGGGGTGTGTCGGGTTGGTGACCACAGTGACACACTTCTTGGAGGCAGAGGCAGACTCCTGGGCGAGTCAGAGCAGGGGACCAGTGGGTGATGAGGCTATTAGGCTGAGTTCACCTTGTCACAGGGGTGAGGGGTCGACTGATAGTCAAGAGTTGTTCTGGGATGGGGGGACCGGTGTAGACTGCAGGAGGAGGAGAATATAGACCTGTGGGGTCAACAAGATTCTGTAGGGCGTCGATGATGCCATGGGTCCACGTTGCTTCAATCCAGTTGTAAATGTATCTCCTTCCCTCCATGTAGGCCAACTGGAGGGTAGCTTGTCCTCCTTGCATGGATCTGTTGAGGCAAAGGTAGTTGCACTGCACCACAATGTGCTCGTGCGTGAGGGTGAAGAGGGTCAGGTAGTACAAGGCCTGTCCTTCGAGTAATTCTTGGATGAGAGCGTAGTGCTGTGGGAGGATTACTTCAGTCCACAGCTTCTTGTCACTGTTTGTGAGGGTGAGGATGCTGGTGAGATGTCCTTCGAAGTCCCTTGAGTTCAAAAGGTACCAAAATAGTAGCTGACGTCGAGCAGGTTCGACAAGGTGGGTCAGGGTGTCAATGAAGAGGTCGTATTGCACCTGATTCAGGATTTGGCTAAAAGGGAGGAGGCCTACTAGATCTTGGAGGACGTTGGCATTGTGCGACCACACGTCGATGTGTTGGTGGTCATAGATGTGTTGAAGCAGATGGGCGCAGGTTATGATAACAGCGATAAGATCCTTAAGATCTATCAAAAGATATTTCAGTATTGTGTAAGACAAGACTGTAATTCAGTAATACCTATCAAAAGATATCTACAACGCGTGATTAGATGCGAGAGATAAGATAGGAAACAGTAAGTACTCACTTCAGTATTGTGTAAGACAAGACTGAAGTGATCTATTGAAATACGATGCTCTTAAGTACTCCAGAGCGTCTCTAAGTACACTGCAAGTAGCTACCATCAATAAGAAACAAAGATCATACAAGGATCAGTCGTTAGTAGCTACCAATTGTCATCAATTAACTTATCATTGTAGGTAACACAGATCTCAGCATATGAGCTGAGCCGGACCATGTGATCTGACGCATCATGCGTCTACGCCGGTGTTGCCCGGTCCATGGAACCGACATGTTAACGCATTTGGCTGTGATTACATCACAATGTCCCAGGGTAGTGGTAACATACCAAATCACCCAAATCAATGATAATCTCAACAAGATGTTGACAATAGAAATGGGGGGAAAGTAGATGCTTTGAAGAGGTGGGAGATGGTTGAAAATGAGCTCCCTCTGGTGAAGGATGGCGTTGTCTTCTGAGTTGTACTCGGAGTCACTCGGGTTGGGGGAAACTGTGAATCTCAGAGGCACTGCGGAGAAAAGTCTCGATTCGCTTGTTCTAGTGTTACAAGGGTAGTTCTTACTTTTAAGAACTATGCACTAGGTGGCTATATTGATGACACTTGGGCAAAGGGGATCCAAAGTAGACAAGGGATTCAAAGGGAGATGTGGGAGGAAGCAAAAGCAAGACAAGGGGGGGTAAAGACAGAGGTTGTCTTGGGAGTTTGAGAAGCTATTCTCGAACGATATATACCCTCCCTTGGCTACCCTTAGGTAAGTGTATGAATAATAAACTCTGCCGTCAAGGAAGTCGTGAATGGAAGTGAGGAGAAAAGACCCTTGGTACGCAAATCGGTAGATGGGGGGCAGTGTCTCCAAATGGCGATGTATAGATGAGTTAAACAGGTAATGGAGGTGGCCAAACGGGAAGTCCATGTCCGGAGGGTGTATTCCTACAGAACTACACACCTCAAAGCTTGCTAGGTTAAACTGTTTGATGAGGTTGCGGTTGGTAGGCAGTACCGCAAAAGTGTGGGTGTTACAAACCAAGGCCAAGTCCTGGCTGTAGATTGTCCTATTTCACTCAAGAGAGACCTCTCTCACTTTGCATTGTCAACTCCCTTCCGTTTTCTGGGCTATCCCTCCTGCAGTGCAAGATATCGCTATTGCAAAGACACTATAACATGACCAGGCACCTGTTTCCTAATCGGGTAATCATCGCGTGGCAGCCACATGGTCACCCAGCCACCAAGAACCCGAAACTCTTAGAAACTGTTGCATAACTCATCTGACGTCATCAAGGCTCCAATGACATCATGGCTGACTGAGCAGCTCCACAGTGACCTCATAGGCTCACTAAGCGCTCCACAGTGACATCATAATGATGTCATCACTCCACAATGATCAGTAATGCACTCAGTAAGCCTGAAACTTGACACAAGTGAGTTTATGCCTCTGTAGTCCTATTGGATGGTACCAAAGGGTCTAGAATAGTCCCAGTTCTTTGTAATCGACCCTGTACACTGTATATAAGCCCCAATGAAGCATGGCAGTTGTCAGACTGTCCATTTGTGATACTCTCATCTTCCTGGGTACTCCCCTGCGACCGCTCAGTTTAAAGACTTCCCTTGCTTCCAAGGTACTCTTCAATGACCGCCTTGTCTAAAGCCCTTTTGCTGCACTGGCCTCCAGTCTTCGCCTCTGTCTCCAGTTACACATACCAGTCCCCATCTGGTACATTCTAGTCATTTGGCTCGTCCTCCTGTTCAACGCCGCCTACACTGCGTACCATCTGTTCCGACCCTTGCCCACCTGCTCCTGAGTCCACACGGATCAGCAGTATGTGTCTTGACAGTGGGCAATTTTGGCCCGGAATGGGGAAACAAAGGTGTCGGTGGATGGTTGCTGGAGCAAGTGACCTATAGTAGGGATGGAAGAGAGGGCGTCGCATCATCTGGCCTCCTCCAAAGGGTGCCAGTGTTCTACTTTGTTCTGATGGACCCTGTAAACTTGAAACTGATGGGGGTGGAAGGTGTACTGGGCACAGTCCAGAGGATCAAACAAGCCACACTGGACTGGGGGAAGGTTCTCTTGGTTGGAGGGGTTATCCTCTGTGTAAGTGCCTGGGAGGGGAAGAGCTGCAATGGGAGGAAGTCTGGGTGGCGAATACAGGCCTGGGACAAGGGGGAAAGATTGGGGAAGGGAAAGTAGTTGGATGTCGGGAGTGTGAGGCTCCAGAGACCCAGTGGTTGGGATATTGTCAGACACTTGATGAGTTGATTGGTCAGCACGGGTTGGTAGAGACTGTCCAGATGTCAGGACTCACTGTTGAACTATCCAGTTCAAGAGCAAGGGGTTAGTTTGAAGATGAGTCGATAGATGTCTAGGACAGCGTGGGCAAGGAGTAGAGTCCAAAGCAGTATCAAGTACCAGAGAGGTACAGTCACTGGCAGAGTCGAGCAGGTACACAGGGAAGTAGCCAGGATGGTCACAAGGGGATGGTCCTTAAAGGAGTATCCCAGGATTGGAGAGTGCCGTAAACAAATGGACAGTCTGAAGACTGTCCGTTACTCTATTGAGCGCTTATATACTACAAGAGAACTGCTAAATAGGGACCAAGTCATAACCTTGTTATCAAGCACAATAGATGGATGAGTAAGAAGTCAGAGGATGCTTAGGCCCCATTTACCAACCAAGAATTCTTGAATCTTGAACTTGAACTTGGATTTCGGTATTTTCCGGGGGTGACAGGAGTCACAGGCGTGATGAACGATAACTTAATTAACTAATATGAGTTTCTTTAATTATAATTATAATTATGAGCTCTTTCCCACCAGATT